>PVHX01025096.1:11696-23045 GCA_004024805.1 Geosciurus inauris | reverse complement strand
ATAATATTCCATTGTGTATATGTACCACAGTTTCTTTATCCATTCATCTATTGAAGGACATCTGGGTTGCTTCCACAGTTTTGCAATTGTGAATTGTGCTGCTATAAACATTGAAGTGGCTGCTTTACTGTAGTGTGCTGTTTTTAAGTCTTTAGGGTATAGGCCAAGGAGTGGGATAGTTGGGTCAAATGGTGGTTCCCTTTCAAGTTTTTTAAGCAGTCTCCATACTGCTTTCCAGATTGGTTGCACCAATTTGCAATCCCACCAGCAATGTTTAAGTGTACCTTTTTCTCCACATATTCGCCAGCACTTATTGTTGCTGGTATTTTGGATAACTGCCATTCTGACTGGGGTGAGATGAAATCAGGAGGACTCATTTTTATTGATATGTTGGTAACTCAGTTTAGTTTCAATCGGGGATATGCTTTTCTCTTTATGAATGAAGTTGAGCATCTTTTTCATAGTTGATAAGACATTTGTACCTTGTAAACTATTCGTGTACTTTGTTAATTTTATCAGTTTGTTTTTTCTCACTTTCACTTCTTTAATAAACAGAAATTAACCTCTTATGATATATATGCATATATATTCTATATATGATACATATATATTATTATTTCTTGGATACTAGGGATTGAAACCAGGGGCATTTTTACCACTGATCTACATCTCCAGCCCTTTTTAATTTTTGGTTTTGAGACAGGGTTGTTTAGGGCCCTGCTAAGTTGCTGAGGCTGGTCTCAAACTTCTGAAAACTCCTGCCTCAGCCTCCCATCACTGGGATTACTGGCGTGCACCACGACACCCAACTATTATATGTTACATGTGCTGAAATTTTCTCCTTAATTCTCATTCTTTGACATTGATGATTTTTTTTTTTTTTTTTTTTTTTTTGGTACTGGAGATTGAATTCAGGGGCATTCGACCACTGAGCCACATCCCCAGCCTTATTTTGTGTTTTATGTAGACAGGGTCTCACTGAGTTGCTTAGTGCCTCGCTGTTGCTGAGGCTGGTGACACTGATGATTTTTATGATGACAAAGTTGTTTTCCCCCTTAAAGTAGTAGAATTTATTCATCTTTTTTTTTTTGTTGGAACTGGATTTTTAGTTATAATCAGAAAAGTTTTCTCCACATCTAGATTATAAAGAAATTCCACCATGTTTTATTCTAGTCCCTCTATATCCATTTGTGCATTTAGGACTTTTATCCATTTAGTATAAGGTATGAGTCTGAAATTATGTTTCATGTCTCCCAAGAACATTTGTCATAAAGTCTATTATATCCCTTCAGTCATTTGTTATCATCCAATCTCTTACCAGCTTTTTATACCTTTGGGTCTATTTCTGGACTACTTCTGTCTTTCTGGTAAGTCTTTTCATTCACCAATACCACACAGAAATTGGTTAGAGCTTTGATAAGTCATTGTAATATATCAGGGCTACTCAGCCCCTACTGCTTTTGTGGGTATGTCCTAGCTATATACATTTGAAAAACAAAAATATGTGAATGTAAGAATTTCCTAGTCTTGTTCACAGCAAACTGGTTGGATGTTTATAGGATTGTATTAAACTTATATGGTATCTTAGTTATAATTGAAATATATATGATGGTTGTATACATATTCCAGATATATATATATATTCCAGATGAGAAATATATATTCCAGATGAGGAAAAATCTTTTTATTTATTCACCTTTTCTTTCTTTTATGAAATATACACATTTTGTGATAAATTTTTCCTAAGTATTTTACCTACTTGTTTGCTATTATGAATATCTTCCCTTCATTTTACTATCCTTTTTTACATCTATGTGTCTACCTCAGTGTTTTTCAACCTTCTTAGTACATTGGAAACATCTGGAAAATTTTAAAATTCTCAGGACCCTATTATATCCAAAACTGATAAAATCAGAAGCTCTGGGTATGAGACCATAGTATCAGTATTTGTAAGTTTCTCAGGAGAATCCAACATATAGCAGAAATTGAGAGCCACTAGTTGACTTCAGAGGAGAAGGATATTTTGGGGGCTTGATGTGAAATGCAAGAAGAAAGCAGAAGTGTTTTAAAGTACCAATTACTAGCAGTAGATCTCAATGTAGTTTATATAATTTGCAACTGTTATATGCTCACTGTGAATTGGAGTTCTTAATGTTAGGAAGGTCTTAGTCACATTTACTGTGTCTTGGTTTGAATTCCATATCTACTTTTTGGTCCATTTTGGTCCTGTATTTATTGGTTCAATTTAACACATTTTTTTTACATCTACAAGTGCTTGTTTAAAAAATATTTAGTTCAGGTTGTAGTATTATGTTTGGTTTCAACCTACTTCATTTTTTTAAAATTTTTTTTAATTATTGATGGATTTTTATTTTATTCATTTGTTACTTATATGTGGTGCTGAGGATCAAACCCAGTGCCTCACGCATGCTAGGCAAGCACTCTACCACTGAGCTACAGCTCCAGCCCCAACCTACTTCATTTTTGTGAGGGAATTACCAACTAGTCTCAGATTTTCATCTTTTGATTTTCATTTTTCTATGTACATTTTGCCGATTTATGCTAATTTTGAAATGGTTTATCTTTCTCTGGGTTGGCAGAAATGGTGTATGAAGGCAGAGGGGAGCAGCATGTTTGCCTCACAGGGTTTATTAGGTTGTAGATACCATTTTTGCCTTGTATATTGTACTGCAGTTTTAAAAAAATCAATAGCACTTATTTTAAGTAGGAAAAGGGCATTTTACATCTTCTGGTTTGGGGAATCTTTCATCTCTGTAGATTCTTAATTTCTAAGACTCACTTTCTTCTTTCTCTTCACCACCTGGCCTCTGGCCCAACCCTCCCTCTAAGCCATGCCCTGTTCCTGTGGGCGGTGTCTCCTCCAGCTTCCTCCTCTCTGATCCTGCACATTCTCAAGCCTCTTCCTGTGGATCCTCAGCAGTTCCAAGTCTCAGAACTGTTCTCAGGTAGGACTGGGCATGAATCTCTTTCCTGGGCAGGAGATGATTTTCACCCATCTTCTATCACATTATACGTCTGATCTGCTCCTAATGCCCACAGAGCCCTTGCACTGTCCTCTCCAGGGTTCTCCGGGACTCACTCTGCTGCTCTCAGGTGTTGATTTCCTACTTGCACATCACTGGCAGTCTATAATAGTCTCTGATCCTTAGGTTCTAAGTGTGGGTTCTGAATAGTTTCATTTACTGTCTTTGTTGATTTAAACTTTTTTTTTTAAGACTAAGTAAGGAGAACTCAAGTTTCTTCAATATCCCTAAAGTTGGTATCTTCACAATTTCTTCATAATATTAACATCTTGCATTCATAGAGCATGTTATTTTACTCACAGCACTTCTATATATAGTCCTTCATTTGCTCAATGATTCTTTGAAATAAGTATAATTTCACATGAGAAAACCAAAACTCAGAGAGGATAAGTAAATTCTTCAATGTCACATGGTCCATATAAGAACTCATACTGAAATCCAGGTATCTTAACTTCAAATTTAGTTTTCTTTCCATACTACACTTCTGTCATTTTCATAGTATAGCAATTTATGAAATTTCTCATAGAAAAATTTAAAACAAAGAAATATTTTCCAAAACACTCCAATAATATCCTCCAAAATAATGACTCCCACAGTATTGGAAACAATGAAGCATTACAATGTTTTGTTAAAAAAAAAATTCATGTGATGTGAATATCACCACATTTAAAAACTATAGCTACTCATTCTAAACAATGCCATGAGATTAAACTGTGAAAGGCAATATTAAGAGGTCAATTCAATCTCATTTCAATGATCACTCTCCATCCCACTTCAATTCATGAGTGGGTAGTTGCAGAAATGATGATATACACCATAGCTTATCACTAAGAATCACTGACGATGCTGTGTTCAGGAATAGTAAAAACCCATAGCAAAGAGGGAAACTGAAAGATATTCTGACCCATGAATTTTGTGTTTAATGAAGGAAATTGTGTTAGCATGTACACATATAATTGGTGCTAAATGTTTATACCTTTAGAAGAAGAGGAAGAAATAAAAAAATGAAATTATGAACTTTGAGTAACAAAATCTTGTTCCTACATTGGATAATAATTCTGCTCACTTGAGTAAGTGACTTAATTTCCTTGGACCTTGGAAAACATTATGACATTTTGTAATTCTAACAGATAAGTTGGATTAGGACAACTATATAAATGTACAACTTTTTGAACAAATGCCCACAGAATGTCAACTCTTTAATTAATATCAGCTTTCTGAGAGGACCGTAGGAGTGATTCCCATGGAGCTCTCTTTAGTCATTTGTAAAATTAATGATTAAGAATTAGAAAAAATAAAGATCAAATTTAGATATGACTCACAGTTGGTAGGAGCTGCTTGTTCCTGGATGACTAAATTAGAAAAAAAGCATAGATACACATGTATACTTAGATTTAGAAAAAATAAAAGCAAGTAAATACAGTTATATATTTAAAAAAGGCCTAAGAGTATTAGTTACTTGCAACTCTTTTGTGCCAGCTTTGTGACTCAGTGAAGTCATCATGAGGGACAAGAGGATTTTGTACTTTGAATGCATGAAGGTAGTTGCTTCATTGAAGTTGGAATTAACGGGAATATGTCTAAAGTATGATCTGTTCTGAGTGGTGATTTTAGGAGACCTATTGGCAACTGTTATGCATCTGGAAAAATGTGGGGTCTGGAAGCCACATTACTTAATGAACTATTAAAGGACCTGGGTATATTTGCTGTCATTAAGGAAAAACTTGCAATAAAGTATAGATACTTCCAATATTTGAAGAAATGACATCTAGAAGGAAGATCAGATCTATTCCTTGTTACTCCAAAGAAAAATCTACAGCCAGAAAAGTGAGATTTATTGGTTCCATTTAATAAAATTTTGTAACAATGAGAGCTCTTAAATGAAATACAGTCATGTGCTGCTTAATGTCAGGGAGACATTCTTAGAAATGCCTTGGTAGGCAACTTCATTGTTTTGTGAACATCACAGAGTATACTTAAGAAACTAAGATGGCTACTCTGTCACCAGGGTGTATGTATCATCTAATACCACCACTGTCCTATTTGTGCTTAGTCATTGACTAAAATGCCATCATGTAGTACATGACTTTGTTTTGCTTTTATTTGTTTTTCTGTGCTTTGGATCAAACTCAGGACCTCAAGCATGCTAGGCAAGCACTGTACCACTGAGCTACACCAGTCCCTCTATGCTGCTTTTCAAGCGGTGACTCCCCACTCACTATCCACCTGTCACCCCTCCAAGCCCCCTTTGTGTGTGCACACACACACCCTAAAATTGCCTAATCATAGTCTGAACAATCACCTACTAGGATATTATGAAAGATTCCTGTATTATATGGGCTAAATATTTTCTAACAATGGTTCCCAATCATGGCTAGATGAACCTCACATTGTGATACTTTTTAAAAAATAACATCTGGAATCCTAATCCACAGATTCTGTGTCTGAAATCTAAGCCAAATTACAAAAGTGTGATTTAAAATTTTTTTCATGCATTCAGTCAATCAGTGAGTGAATGGACTGCTAATATCAGATATATTGTTAGGCACTGAGAATAGTAACCAAATATCACAGCTCCAGGTGTCATGGAGCTTACGGTCTCATGTACAAGATGAATATTAATTTAGAAATCACACTATTGATAAAAAGAATAAAATTACAAACCCACATAAGTGACCTGAAAAAAAATACTCTAAAGATAGTATAAGAGGAATATGACTTTGCCTAAGACCTGGAGAAGGCTTCATTGAGAAAGGTAGACTTACTTAAGACCTAAGAGATGAGTCTACTAGTTAACCAGAAAGAGTTGTAGGGAAGGGCGGAACTACAGAATGTACACAGGTCTTGTGGTAGAAATGAGAATGAAGTGTTAGAAAGATCAAGAGAGGAAAAGGATGGCTGGATCAAGAAGAAGGATCAAGAGGCTGAGGAATGGGGTAAAGATTGATTTAGACAGAGGCTGACCTGTGGAAGATCCATGAATAATATTTTAAGGATTTTGACCTTGATCCTAAGAGAAAAGGAAACTGCTGGATTTTAAGATATATACATGAAATGTGGGTGCTAAGTACCCTGACTGGAGTTGTATTTTTCTATGATAATTCTTATAACCTTGCAGAAAATACGTCAGCACTGCACCAGAACAATGGTATCATAGACAAGTATGATGTGGAATTAATGAAAAAAACTATACTTGGGATCATTTAAGAGAGAGAGAAAACAGAACTTTGTGATGAATTTGATGTGGGGTGAGGGTTATAATGTTCCCAAACATAATTTCTGGGTTTGGGATTTGTGCAATTGCATGGAGGACAGAGTGATTCATTGGGGCAGGGCCACCAAAACAGGACAAAGTGTGGTGATGGCATTATGGCTCACCCTAGATTATGTGGAGATTTGAGATGCCTTTGTGATGTTTGAAAGGGACTTGAACAAACTGTATTATACATGAGTGCAGAGGCCTCAGGAGAAGCAAAACACATGGCTCCATCCCTCCACAAAGTGTCCTATAAAGAAAAATGTCCCATAGAAAGAACCCTTCAATAGTCTTCGATAGCAGTAGAGCGATTGAAGAGTGTGTTTAACATTAAGCATCAGGATTATTGTCATCTACTGTACAAGTGTCATCTATTAATTAAATCAAACACAATTTTCTTTTTTTTGGTACTGGAGATTGAACTCAGGGACACTCGACCACTGAGCCACATCACCAGCCCTATTTTGTGTTTTATGTAGAAACAGGGTCTCACTGAGTTGCTTAGTGCCTCACTAAATCAAACACAATTTTAAAGAACAAAGATAAGCCCAAAAGCCCTCAGAACTGTGGTTAACGGCTATGTCTGCAGTGACACTACAGTGGATTTTTTGATAAGAAGATAGTCTATACCCTCTTGTGGGAACGCAAACGACTTCAAAGACATCTTCACCCATCTTCCTTCATTTCTACAGGAGAGAAGAAAGAGCATGTGGAGTGAGTAAATGGGATGTGGAAAGTGAGAAAGCAGACCAATTAAATTGCAGGGGAAGGACAGAAGTGAATAAAATAGAAATAGATAGAGAGAGGGGTGGGGGAGAAAGGAAAAGAGAAGAGAGGGAGGAAGAGAGGGAGGGAGGGAGGGAGGGAAGGAAGGGGATGGAGAAGAAGCCCTACACACAGTGTCTCTGTTAAGCAAGTAAGTTTAAAAAAGAATTGGAAAAATATAAAAACCAAAAGGGCAGGTCCCAGCTGAGCTAGAAATATCCTCTCTGACCATTTCCCTATTTACTATTTGGCAGTCTGTGATAAGATGTGGTTCCATTCACACCATTCCCTAATAAAAATTTTACTGGCAAAATAAGCATTGCTAAATTCAGAGAAAGCATCTCTAATTAGAAAGTCGGGATGTTTCTGAAGAAAATTGTTCCACGAGTTTCCTGGGCAATTGGCTGTAGAAAGCAATGCTCAGACTCTGCTCCATGGTGGATTATTCATGGCTTAAAGAGATGAACTAGAAGTTAACTTGTGTGGATTTACAGGGAAAGTGAAGCTGGCTGACTACAAATTGCAGGAACTTTGAAAGTTGGTTACAACTGTTCCTGGGCCTGATTTCACACACTCACTTTATTTTAGTATATTTATATGCCTTGATCTGTATCCTATTTGTGCCCTTTCTGGTGAATCAACTCAAATTATGTAGAAAGTGGCACAGACAATGAACTGAGTGCAGGGGGGCTGGGTCGGCATGAGTCTTAACCGCACCTATAGCCAAAATCTGTCATGATCGCACTTGGCCTTCCCGTCACGTGGGCCCATGCATGCTCACATGCTCCGATCTCCTACCACTCTCCGGAAAAGAACACTAAGTGAAATATCTGAAGGTAATAGACAGGAAAAGCTGCCAGGCAGTGTGAACATAATGTCCCTTTCAGTCCCAGTGTAGTCCCAGGGGGCGGGGTGGACAGTTAAGCGCTTCAGTGCACCAGGTTGCATGTCAGCCTCCCCCAGCTGGGCTGGTAGCCCAAGTCTCCTCTCGGATCCATTTTGCTCTGCACTGAGGCAGGGAAGGAGCCCCTTACAGTGCTCTCACTAATTATCTCTGATGTATGGTTGGCAACCTTATTTGTGAGGCTCTGTCTATATTGCACGCTAGGTTGGCCTCACCCCTTGGGAGATAAGAAGATGTGTGTCTTTGAATCAAAAGATCTGAAAATGCAGTCAAGATGTACTCCTGTGATCCCTTAATGTACTTCAAGCCAGGGCCCCTTTTATTGTCTCTCAAACACCATTTCCCAAATGTACTGCAGCGTCAGCCTATTCTTCAAAGTGCCCTGACAGAGCACCTGACGTCCTCTCCAGCTGGAAGCAAAAGCAGAGGACAGACTCAGCCCTGTTGTTCATCACTCAGGGCCAGGGACAGCGTCAAGAGGAGGCCTGCTTTTCCACTGTGATGGGGGATAAATGCAGGATGTCTCCCATTTCCAAAGTTTTCTGATGCTTCCTGAAGACAGCTGTGTGTGCTTGTGTATACTGTTTGTATTTTGGAATGGCAATGATTACACCAACATCTCTTAGATAGAAAATTTAAGTTAAACTCAAAAGGCCAGCTCTCTTGCTTAAAGGAGGTTCAGGATTTGAGTAGGAGGATGCTCTCTCCCTCCTCCTTCTTCTTCCTCTTCCTCCTCCTTTTTCCAATTCTTTCACAATATTACAACACTTATTAACTCAAAGGCCATACAAAAAATGGATTGCCAGTCACATTTGGCCCTGACTATAGTCAGAAGACCTGTGTTTTAGATTTCTTGAACTTTAATTGTAACATTGTCTTAGCTTTTAATTCAGAATATGGAAACAAGGAAAATATTACAAGGTACTTATCCCCCTTCTAATCTCCCCTCTGTGGGCTAGGAGGCTGTGACCTGCTGTACCATGGCCATCCTTCTGTTTCTTTCCTCTCTCTGCTTTAGGGGAAGAGCAGGCTTGATCTGATGGTTAATATGGGGGGAAAGTAAGCATGCCTGACTCAATTCAGGCCCTTATTTCCCTTGGGCATGAGGTAACCTTCAATCATTCATACATTCATTGTCTACAATAGATGAATACAGTGTGCTTGTATCAAACACTGTTCTGATCACTGAAATTATAGCACTGAATAAAATAGACAATGATCTCTCACTGGCTTATAAGAGAGTCAGGAATTAAACATAATAGAAAATTATCCACAAATGTTTTTAAAATGTTAACTCTTAAAAAAAATAAAGCCAAGACTAAAAAGCATAAAAAGTTATGAGAGGGAGGCTGGAATGTTAGATGGTCTTCCCAGGAGAGACCTCAGTGAGGTGATTGTGAGAGAGAAATGTACTGATACAAGGGGAAGAGCATGCCAGGTGTGTAATTCTGGAATAGTGCAAAGCTCCTGCTACCATCTGAACATTTGTGTCCCTATAAAATACATATGTTAAAATCTAGTCATCAATGCAATGGTATTTAGAGGTAGAATCCTGGGACATGATTAGGTCATGAAGATATAGTCCCATGAATGGGATCAGTGGACCCTTAGACAAGAGGCCCAGAGAGCTGCTTCACTCTGTCTACCATGTGAAGACACCAGGAGAAGGTTCCATCCAAGAACCAGAAAGCAGACCCTCACCAGGCAATGAATCTCCAGTGCTTTGGACTTGCCAGCCTCCAGAATGGCAGGCAATAAATTTCTGTTGCTTGGAAGTCCAGCTCATGGAACTTTGTTACTGCAATCCAAACAAGTAAGTCAGGCCCTGAAGCAGAGTGTTAAGAAAAAGAAACCCAGAGTAGTTGGAATCAGCAAATTATGTAATTCAACTTTTTTTTTTTAAACAAAATCACTTGGTTCTTGAGATAAGACTTACTAAGGTGGGGAGGGAGAAACAAAGAGTAGAGTTTCGAGCTTTCAGTAATTCAAGGGACTATGATGGTGTTGGCAATGAGGGTGGTGAGGATTTGAATTCTGGATGTATTTAAAGTAGAGCAGACAATATTTGTTGACAGATTAGATGCAGTGTGGGAAAAAGATGATCATCAAGAACTTCAAAGATCTTGATCTGAGCAGCTGAAGAATGGATTTGCCATTAACTGAGGCAGGAAGGACTAGGAAAGGAGCTGTTTGGGAGGGGATGGGAAGTACAAGTTAGGAGTTTGGGTTTAAGCACACTGAACTTGCAGGGCCCATTGAACATCCAGATAGAGATTCTAAACAGAGGATTAAATACATGATTCTGGAGCTCAGAGGAAGAACCACTTGAACTCAACATGACCTCAGAAACGGGGGTAGAAGTCAGGATTCAGGATGAGATCATCTAGAAAGTGAGTGTAGTCAGAAGAATAGATGTGGTCCAGGACTAAATTTTGGGCTGCTCCAACAGTTAGAATTGGAAGTGAGAGGAAAGAACAGCAAAGGAGACCAAGAGAGATAGGAAAACACAAGGCAAGCATGGTAGTTTGGGATCAGCCTCCATGGCTCATCCTCAGAAGGATGCCTGCCTGAGTCAGACTCTCCTGGACTGTGAGGATGGTTCCACCCAATTCTGGCATTCCCAATGCTACTTCCTAATGAACGTAGATAAAGTCATGTCTTTTTACCTGTTCCCAAGTACCACTTGTGTTATTTTCTACAAATTGTTCAGTACAGGTAGGAAAGAATGGTGTCACATGTTAGGGCTCCCTTGTGGTATCCTAAAAGAAAAAGAAAAAATGTTTAAGTACTTTGGTTTGAAGAATTAAACAATTCTTTCTAGTGATTTTTAAACTGAAAGCTGAATTTATTGTGTATTTATCTTGGTTCTTTTTTTTTCAACAAAGGTAATATGTTTTAAAGACAGTATTTTGACTTTGCCATTAATATTTATTCTTTAAAAACTAACAAGCTATTTTTGTCACTTTTTGGAATCTTATAATGGTGAACATTTTTATATGTGGAAACAAGAAATTCTTTAGCTCAAGAATATATTTTTGGCAGTTCTGGGGATTATACCAGGGCCTTACACATGAGCCATACCCTCAGCCAAAAACATTTTTCCCTTTTTTTTTTTTTTTTGGACCAATCAATGCATACATCATTTATTGTTAAGTCCGTGTCTAATGTACATGGTAGGGAAAATGTAAAAAAAATATAAAACATAGTTTGGAACAGGTTTGACTAGATTTATATCCAGAAGAGAACCAAAGACCAATATAAGTAAAGATATGGTTTTGTTTCCTATCTGATTCTACTTTGCGAATTCAGAAAGGGGAAGATCCTCGTGACTAGTTTGAGCTTTTAAAAATGCTTTACCTGAGCCAGATGCAGTGGCTCAC
>PVHX01025096.1:0-11596 GCA_004024805.1 Geosciurus inauris | reverse complement strand
ATTGACATGTTCCTCTTAAATAGCGTAAATGGTTTAAATACTAGGTCCCCCAACTAGCTCTGAACATGCTGGGTTAAAGGGTGCCCTTTTCCCAAAGTTTCAAATGGTATTTTTTATATTAACTTTTTTTTAATTTTTAAAATTGATATTCTGTATCATCAGAACTAAAATTTTATGTTAGCTTCAAAATTTTCGCTCTGTCAACTTCTTATCCAGTTCACTTTGCTGTCTCTCATCTTGTGCTCCATTTATTGATAACTTTTATGCAGCAGGGTCAGAAAGACCCATGGATGGACTCAGTGCCAATGCTGAATCTCTTTGTTAAAGGGAATTTGGAGTGGGGTTTTGATGTGTCCATTCTATTTTATCTAACCGATTATCTAAAGTATAGGGAGACTAAAACTCCCTATACTTTCTGCTTAATATCCAGGGATAATGTGGGTTTTCTTCCTCTGCCCTTTTAAAAGTGTCTTTTTGTTCATAATTTTGTTGAGTGTCAGAGGAAAATGGGTCTGTAATCTCATTTTTACACTGTCGTCTTTTCCAGAAGTTCTCAATATTTTAAAGAAATAAAAAATGCTGGAGTAAAATCCTGAGCTCATTTTCCCTGGAATCATTTAGTTTTTCAAACTGAAATTGATAGATGGATGTAATGTGAAATAGCACCAGCATGAACATCAAGTGCAGCAATCCAGAAGTGGGTGGCTTCACAACTGTGCTGTTTGCATGATCCTGGTGGGCTCTTTAGTTTAGTTTGTCCTCTTGATAACAGTGTCTGAATTCTACTATAATTACAGTACACATAATTACTGCTTGGGAAGATACACATCAGGGTTTGTGCTTCAGCACTGTCTACCCTAGATATTAACATAAACCAGACGAGCAGACAGATACCCTGACCTAGTTCATTGAACTTTATAAATTGTGTGTGTGTGTGTGTGTGTGTGTGTTTTAACTAACTTGTTTTTTTGGCTCACAGAAATGTACTCAATCTGTAATTTTTCCTTCTTTTCTTTTTTCCTTTCTTCTTTCTCTTGTATAAAATTGAATCTATCTTACTAATAGCTATCAAGACTAAAGAAATATACCTTTCTCCTTCTCTCTCTAATTTTGAAAGAACCATTCACGATGCCATTTTCCCTAAATAATCTGTTAGCCCTTATATTTTTGCTTGAAAGTCATGAAAACACTTTCCATATGAGGTTTATTGAGATTTTACACCAATCGTCCTTTGCATATCATTTAATTTTTTAGGGAATAGTTATATGAACAATCCTGAACTATTTTAGTTGTTGTGTTACTTGTTGTGGGTTAAATTAAAAAATAGTAGGCAGTTTATGGTTGTTGTTCTTGTAAGAATGAGCGACTGAGTCCTCTAAATGTGTATCTGTCTCTGTTGCCCTCTTTCTTTCATTTCCTTTTGTGTATTCTGGGAACAGTGCTTTGGTAAACAAAAATTTCCCCCAAGATCTCTGTATTTATGCTGTGGTACAGGGGAAAAGGTTCTTAATAGATGTTCTAATGTTACTAATCAGGTATTCTTAAAGCAGATTACCCTGGATTATCTTTGGGTCCAATATAATTGTACAAGCTTTATGAAGTTGAAGAAAGAAGTAAGGGGGACATTGCTCGTGGAACTACAAATTGGTCCAACCAACCACTCTGGAAAGCAGTATGAAGAGTCCTCAGAAAACTTGGAATGGAATCACTTTGACCTAGTTATCCCACTCCTTGATATATATATACCCAAAGGTCTTAAAATCAGCATACTACAGTGACACAGCCATATCCACGTTTCTAGCAGCTAAGCTATGGAAACAACCTAGGTGTTCTTCAACAGATGAAGGAAATGTGGTATATAAAAACAATGAAGTGTTATTCAGCCATAAAAAAGAATGACTTTATGACTTTTGCCAGTAAATCTGGAGACTATCATGCTAAGTGAAATAAGCTAATCCCAAAAAAACCAAAGATCCAGTGTTTTCTCTGGTATGCAGATGCTAACACACAACAAGAGGAAGAGGGAAGAATAGATGTTCATTGAATTAGATAAAGGGGAATGAAGGAAAGGGAGGGGGTGGGAATAGGAAAGACAGTAGAATACAGTGGACATAACTTTTCTTTGTTCATATATGAATAAATGACCAATGTAATTCCACATCATGTACAGCCACAAGAATGGGATCTAATTAGAATAAGTTATACTCCATGTATGTACAATATGTCAAAATACACTCTACTCTCATATATGTTTAAAAAGGACAAATAAATAATTTTTTAAAAAGTAAAGGGGAAAAATGCCAAGAGAGATTCAAAGTGTGAGGAAGCTCTGACATTCCACTGGGGTTTGGCAATGTAGAGGGCCACAGGAGAGTGAATGCAAACAGCTTCTGGGAGCAGACAGGAGACCTGGATTGACTGAGTAAACAAGCAGGGACTTCCTCCCTACAGGCTCTAGAGAAGAGCCCAGCCACCCTGACACTTGTACCTGATCTTGTTAGACCCAGACTCAGAGTAGAGAACACAAGTGATCGCACTCAAACTTTTGACCTACAGAAGCTGCAGAATAATAAATCTAGGGAAGAAGATGAAGGTGGTAACAGTATTCTTAGTCACTGTTTGTTGTCATTTGTTCTAGTAGCAATAGAAAACTAATACAGATGTCCCACCTGTCAGAAACCTGACATTTCTGCTAGATATAGAAGAGAAAGAGACAAAACTAGAGTAAAGCCCACGAGAAGAACCAAGTCTGATGCCAAGACTTCTCAAAGAGAGGTGTGGCTTAAGGGAGTGACGGCCCAGTGACTGATCAAGGAAACTGAAAGCAAATTTCCTTTGGGGGGCTAAAAACCTCAAGTGGAGCTCATAAGAGAAAGTCAAAGGGAAGGCTCAACAGCCAGAGCACCCAAGAGGACGGAGTTCCTCCTAAAGTAGCAATGAAGGGTGGGGGAGCAGGGGACACTTGGCCTTTTAAAACACTCAAAGGCATTTTTAGGAGAAAGGTTTTTATTTGATTCATTTTCTATAAAGATTCAAGAATATGGCATATGCATTTAGAAGTGTAAGTAATAGGAAGAAATCACTTGTGATCAGAAAATATGGTACAGGTATAAAAATTTTATTTCAAACTTTAAAAAGCAATTGACATAGAGAATATCTGCAGGACAGAGGGAAAATAAATTACTGCATGCAGTAAAAAGATGAACTTGACACAGAAGACTTAAAAGGGGAAAAAAGACAATGAAACAACTAAAGAAAAGATGGAAGATATTAAAGAAAGATCAATACATATGTGTGTGTGCATGAGTGTACATATATATATACACAATAGACATACCATTTGGCATGAAGTGGTAAATAAAAAATAGGAAAAAAATTTTGAATAAGAAATTAAAAGTGGTGAAATGAATATGTGTATTGAAAAGATTCAACAAGAAAAAAATAATGAACAAGTAGTGAGAACTATCACGTTTATTGACTGAAAATAATTCTTTGAACATCTGAGGAAAAGGGAAGTTATATCCAAATAATAAAAAGTACAAAGGTTTCAGATTTCTCTTCTGCAACACTAAACACTAAAAAGCAAGAAGCTAGTACACTATTGTAAATTGCACCTTTCCTTATTAAAACACAATATTGGAGTGAGAAGAGAGGAATAGATATGCAGAGAAAACCAAGGAAACAATGAGAAAGATGGTAGTAGCCATCCTTTTAGTCCCAGAGTCTATACTGACTCCCTGAATATTTTTAAGAAATTACCTTTAAAAAACTAATATTTGTTTATATGTTCAGTCAATATTTTAAGGTCACAAAGAAGGAAAGAAATCCAGTCAGAATCCCATCTCCAAAATGACTGCCAGTGACATTGTGATTTACATGTAGTTTCATGTCTTCACTGTAATTGAGATCACAGAATACATAGTTTATTATGTGTTGATTTTTCTCACTTAAGTATGTGCTGAAAGCTTCTTAAATCAGCCTCAGCCTAGACACCTCCCACCCCCATCAGCTTTAAACCCAACATCCTGCTTGGCCTCCTCCTTGGATATGAAGATGAACGTATCTAAAACCAAGAGCTTGATTTACAGCCTCCCTGTTCCCACACTTTTCCTTTTTCCATATTTCTTACCTCAGAAATCAGTATCACCCTCCACATACTTTTCTCCATAAGCCACAAACCTGAAAATGAATCCTGCCTTCCTTCTTCTTCTTCACACTCTCATCCAAATTATCAGAAAGTTATTTGAAAATATGTCTCAGATCTGCCTTTATTTATGATACAGACTTGCAATCTATTTGCCCCACTTTTCTTCTGCAATTGGACTACCAGGTAGCATCCTGTCTGGCGTTCTTATTTCTTGTGCCTCTTTTCCATCCATTCTTCATTCAAAAGAGATGCTTTTTTTTTTTTTTTTTTTTTGGCAATCATATGAGCCAGATTATGTTTAAAATCTCATTCAATACTTTTATGAGAAACACTTGAAGTAAGAAACAAATCCAAACTTTACCTTCAGAGCCTCATTAACATTCCAAAGCTGTAAATGAACAGGTTCCTGGCTACCTACTCTATTTCTGGATCCTAACTCCCCAGCAAGCTTAATGCACTTTAGTCCTGTGACCTTTCATTAATTTAAAAGCCATATGGAGCTCCAGTACTGTTCAGGATCTTTTCAGTGCTGGTTCCACTGTCTGAACTGTTATTTATTCCTGCCATTCATTACACGACTTCATCTTTCTAATTACTTACATCTTACTGTAGCAATCAGAGACTGTCTTTTTATCAGAGATTCGCACTCTTTTCATTCACTTCATATTCCAGCAATGTCTATGATCCAATATTTGGTGACTTTGTCTCTTCCACCAGATTATAAGCTCCATTCAGGCAGGAACCATGTATATTTTATTTGTCTATGCACAGTCACCCCTTGATGCTGCAACATTTGAAGTTTAATGGGTGCTCAATAAATAGCTCTTGAAAGAATACAATCTGAACATTTCTCCATGTTAGGCTTCACAAATGTGGTTTTCTTTGCAGCTAAATATTTCAACCTATAAAAGAGTTATGATGTATTTAACCATTCATTGTTATTAAATATTTAGCATTTTTTCTAATTACTCACATAACAAAAAATGCTATTGTATTTAAACATCCTTATTTTTCAATATATTTTTAAAAACCAGTTTGGCTAAACGTAGAAACCAGGTCAAATTGTATAAACATTTAAATGGAGAGCTGGAATATGTTTTAGATGATAAATGCAGATATTTTGAGGCACTGATTTTTCTAAATGATTAATAACCTTATTTCTACTTTCCAAGGAAAATTCCAATTAGAAACATTCCTGACAGTTAAGAATTGGAAAGCCAGAAAGATTGTTGCTCCTATCCTAACAGTGACAGCAAGCTAGATAAGCAATGAGATCTTAGTTGTGTTTCTTTTGTAAAAATCAGAGAGCCAAAGGCAGGAAGACAACTAAATGACTTGAAGTTCAAACATGAAGGGTTCATCCTAGGGGAAAAATGCCTATGAGTATTTTCAAATTTGAGAGAGCAGTAAGAAAAGAAATGCACCATAGACAAAGGTAGGGAGATATCAGCTAAAATCATAATGAACTTCTAATGCCCTTGTGGGTGGGCAGAGGGTTAGACTCCCAAGGATCCCAACCACAGAATGGGTCTGGGCTCCCTCTACAACTCTTTCTAAAAGCCTGCACTAGTGCCTGGGAGTAGCAAGGTGAAGCATTTTGGTGGAACAGAAGAGTTGAAAGAAACTCTTGAAAGTTACTGTGGAAATCTCTGCTGCAGGTAGAAGGGAGACAGAGAAATCCCCACTGACCAGGCACCCAGACATCCACAGAGTGCTGAGGGCAGGGCAAAAGGAGTGAAAGTCTTGAAGGCTCACTGAACCTTCACATACTGCATGCAGCTGGTGATAAACTCTGGGGCATAGAAGCAGGATTGGGAGGAATCTTTCAGTACCCAGAAAGGGAGGACTGGAGAGGAAAAAGTAACTACCTAATGATGCACAAAGCTGTCAGCCAGGCTATAAAGCTGAGAGAGATCTGGTGTCTAGGATATAAAGTAGAAAGATGTATCCAAATTCTTACTAGCGCTCAGATCCAAAGCCCTAAAAAAATGAAAGTCTTGATTCCATCCTCAAAGCATCTGAAGCCAATAATAAACTAAATTTAGCTAAAGCTGTAACATAGCCCCAACTGAGCTAAGCTACAGATTAGATGGATTCAGCCCACCACACTAGCAGCCTGACAAAAGAAGATGTAGGCTCTTTCCTAGGGATGAATAATATTTACTGCCTGGCATATGATCAAAATATATAATAGAAACAATGACTGATGTATAATAAAATACAACACATGAAGAATCAAGAAAATGTTAACATGATAAAGAAAGAAATGTAGTCCATATAAGGAGATAATGAGATGATACAGTGGTTTAATTATTAGAAAGGGATTTCCAATAATACTGATAAAATTAAACAAAAAGCTTATAAAAAATCTTGTGAGTCACAAAAGAAATCTCAAGAGTAATTTTAAAATATTTTAATTGAGTAAAAACAAAAATGCCGCATAAATATTTGTAGGACGCAGCTTGAGCAGTTTCGTAGGATGTAGGGATACATATAAATATTTGTAGAATGCTTAGAAGAAACTTTATGACTTTAAGTATTTATACTAGAGAAATTAGTAGACTCGATGTAATTTCCTTTTTAACAAACTAGGGAAATAAGAGACAAAAACACAAAGTGAGTGGAAAGAAGTCAATAATGATGAATAGTAATTAATAAAATAGAAAACAAAAAAAGCAATGGAAAAAAATCAATAAACCCCAAATCTGGTTCTTTGAAAAAATGAATAAAAATAAAAAATTTTGACCTAGCTGAACAAAGAATTAAAAAAGAGAAGAGAATAATTATCAATATCAGGGGTAAAGAGGGGATGCCACTATAAACTTTACACATATTTGTAAAATATTAGGGTAATATTATGAATAAATTTATGCTCATTAAATATTTAAATAAAATTGCAAGTGTCTAAAAATACACAATACTGAAGCTCAATTTTTAAAAATTATCTTCATAGTCTTACATCTGATAAGATATCAAATTCAGGCATAACATCTTTCCACAACAAAAACAAAAACAAAAAAACTTCACAGTCTGCTGATTTTGCAAGTGAGTTCTACATTTAAGGAAGAAGTAATGTCAATTCTGTAAAGAATTTTCCAAAAAGTTAAAAAACAATAAGCATTTTCAACTTATTTCATGAGGTCAGAATTGTACGTTGAACATCTTCAATCCAAAAATTTGAAATTTGAGATGCTCCAAAATATGAAACAAAATTTCTGAGTCCCAGCTTGATACCACAAGCAGAATATTTCATATGTGAATTCCTATGAAAGATTACAGTAATGATAGAGGCACACAGCATAGTCCATTCAGCGTCTCCAAAGGCAAAAGACCTTTCCAGCCCACCTTAGTGACGTTGTGTTTTCTCTGTGCATGTCCAGATACCGATGCTCTAACTGCCACATGAAGGTATAAAGTGGTACCTGAGCTGGCCTATGCATGGAATGGCAGGTTCTCCAGGTGGGGCTGAGACCTCTTTCACATATCAGTCACCGTTTTGTTTAGATCTTGTTTGTGATTATTTTCTAGCCTGTGATATAAAGATATGGTTGAAGATGTCAGAAAAGCCTGCAGATGCCCCTAGGGGTAACAATGACTGGAACAAGGGAAGCATTTATGTTTTTCTGTAGCACAGAAGGTCAAGCTATTGGAGAAGCTGGACAGTGGTGTGAGTGTGAAAATGTCTTAGCAAAGAGTATGGTGTTGGAGAGATCACCCTATAAATGACTGAAGAAATAGAAGAAAAAACTGTTGAAGTTCTGTGTTGAAAGTGATGAACTAAAGCTAATGAAAAATAGTAAAACAGAGTATTCAGCTAAAAATGAAATCCCAATGGCATCTTGGAACTGTAGATCCATCCACAGTGACCACGTACCATAATGGTATGCTGATCATGAAACAAGCGAAGAACTATCACAATTAACTGAGGCACTAGAGTCCCCAAGACCACCTTCACGGACTGCAATGGGAGCCCAGCCAAGGGCAGACCCCAGATGGCTAGCTGTCAATCACAGGGGAACCCAGACCCAGGTGAAGGACAGCCTCTGGGGACTCCTGTGGGAGACCTGGCCTAAGTGAGGCTTAGGACCACTCCAAGTTCCCTGCCAGAGCCCCTGCCAACCAGCGGGAACACAGGCCAAGGCCCAGGACCACCTTTAGGAACCACCAGGGAAGCCCACCCAATATCAGGCCCAAGATTGCTACCCACCAATCCACCAACCCACAGGGGAACACAGACCCAGGGAAAGGATTGCCTCTGGGATCCCAGTGGCTAAGGCCTCGGACCACCCCAGTTCAGCACCAGCACCCCTGCCTATCTGAAGGAGTCCAGGTCCAGAGCTAGACCCACCACTAGGAACCACTAAGGGAGTCCAGACCAAGATCAGGCCTAGGACTGCCCTCACAGGTCTGTGTGAGAGCCCAGGCCCAGGATCACCCCTGCACATAGTGGGGATACACACTGTTGCTCCCTTCCTATATCCATCTTGTACACTACAGCCATCCCCACAGTTTTTCCCATGTATTAGCCTCTACATTGGATCAACAGACAGAGCCTCAAGGCAGTAGCCAGCCAAAGTGCTTCATTTCTGATCAATCAGCCCAAAGCCATTTTAAGTCTCACCCTTTTAGCCTCATCCCTGAAAGTGTTTGCATCCATCTGGGGCCACTCCCACTGCCATCTTGAGTTACCGCCACTACTGCTGCCACCATCTTTAGTGGCAGTAGTGTCCATCTAGGGACACCTGCTGGGGACTGGAAGTGAACTCCAAGGTGAGATACAGGTAATCTGTAGTGTCATTACAAGTTTATAGGATAGAAACTACAATATCTCAGATCAGCATTGCAAGAAAGGAAGATACATAATCAACATGAAAAAACAAGGGAAGACAGTGCCCCAAATAAACCAAGATACTATAATAATAGAATTCATTGACAGCACAGTTGATGAAATGTAAGAGAAAGAATTCAGAATGTATGTAATTAAAATGATCTGTGAATTAAAGAATTACTTAAGTGAGAAAATACAGGCAAAACTTGATCACTCCAAGAAATAAGATAGCAAATAAAAGCAACCATTGATCACACCAACAAAGAGATAAAGGAGCAAATAAAAGATTACTTTAAGAAAGAGCTAGAGATTGTGAAAGAAAAACCAATCAGAAATTCTTGAAATGAAGAAAACAATAAGCCAAATAAAAAACTTGATAGAAAGCATCACCAGCAGACTAGATCACTTGGAAGACAGAACTTCAGATAATGAAGACAAAATATACAATCTTGAGAATAAAGTTGACCACACAATGAAGATGGTAAGAAACCATGACCAAAACATATAAGAATTATGGCAGCATTAAAAAGGCAAATCTAAGATTTATTGGGATAGAGGAAGGCACAGAATTTCAAACCAAAGGAATGCACAATCTCTCCAATGAAATAATATCAGAAAATTTCCCAAACATGAAAAATAAATTGGAAAATCAAACACAAGAGTCTTACAGGACACCATATGTACAAAATTATAACAGATGTACACCAACGCACATTAAAATGAAAATGCCCAGCATACAGAATAAGGATATAATCTTAAAGGCTGCAAGAGAGAGGAACCAGATTACATATAGGGGAGACCAATTTGGATCTCAGCAGATTTTCAACCCAGACTCTTAAAGCTGGGAGATCATGTAACAACATGTACCAAGCTCTGAAAGAAAATGGATGCCATTTTCTTTATAAATGGATATAATCTTATATCCTGCAAACTTAAACAGGATAAAAGATAAAAATCTTCCATGATAAACAAAAGTTAAAAGAATTTACAAGAAAGCCTGCACTACACAGCATTCTTGGCAAAATATTCCATGAGGAGGAAATTATAACTAACAATAAAAATATACAAAGAGAGGAACTACACTAAAAGGAAAGGCCAATCAAAGGAGAAACCAAGTCAAGGTAAAAACCAAAAATAAACAAAAATAACTGGGATTACAAATCCTATTTCAATAATAACACTGAATGTGAATGGCTTAAACTCATCAATTAAAAGACACAGACTGATAGACTGAAAAATTTAAAAAAAGACCCAACAATATTCTGCTTTCAAGAGACTCATCTCACAGGAAAAGACACCCACAGATTGAAAGTGAAAGGGTGGGGAAAAAACGTATCACTCACATGGACCACGTAAACAAGCAGGAGTTTCCATCCTCATATCAGATAAAGTGGACTTCAAACCAAAGTTAGTGAAAAGGGAAAAAGAAGGACATTTCATACTTCTTAAGGGAATCATATATCAACAAGATATAACAATCATAAAAATCGGGCTGGGGCTGTGGCTCAGTGGTAGAGCGCTTGCCTAGCATGCACGAGGCACTGGGTTCAATTCTCAGCACCGCGTATAAATAAATGAATAAAATAAAAGTCCATCAACAACTAAACAAAGTATTTAAAAAAAAACAATCATAAAAATCTATGCCCCAAACAATGGGGCATCTACATATATCAAACAAATCCTTCTCAAATACAAGAATCAAATAGACCATAACACAATAATACTTGGTGACTTTAACACAGCTCTCTCACCACTGGATAGATCTTCCAAACAAAAACTAAACAAAGAAACCAATAAAACAATCAGTAATTTAGACTTAACAGACATACATAGAGTATTCCATCCATCATCGAGCAAATATACTTTTTTCTCAGCAGCTCACGGATCCGTCTCCAAAACAGATCATATGTTATGTCACAAAGCAAGCCTTAGCAAATACAAAAAAATAGGGATACTACCCTGCATCCTCTCTGACCATAATGGAATAAAATTAGAAATCAATAATAGATTAAAAAATAGAAACTACTCCAATACCTGGAGACTAAATAATATGCTATTGAATAATGCATGGATAGCAGAAGACATCCGGGAAGAGAGGTACATGAAAACTCCGATACAATATATCAAAATCTCTAGGGCACCATGAAGGCAGTGCTAAGAGGAAAGTTCAATGCATCAAGCTCATTCATTAGAAGAAGTAAAAGTCAACAAATAAATGAATTGACTCTTCATCTCAAAGCCTTAGAAAAGGAAGAACAAATTAACACCAAAAGAAGTAGAAGACAGGAAACAATTAAAATCAGGGCAAAAATCAATGAAATTGAAACAAAAGAAACAATTCGAAAATTGACAAAACAAAAAGCTGGTTCTTTGAAAAAATAAACAAAATTGACAAACTTTATCCACCCTAAAGAAAAAGAGATTTTTAAGCAGTCTCCATACTGCTTTCCAGATTGGTTGCACCAATTTGCAATCCCACCAGCAATGTTTAAGTGTACCTTTTTCTCCACATCCTCACCAGCACTTATTGTTGCTGGTGTTTTGGATAGCTGCCATTCTGACTGGGGTGAAATGAAATCTGAGGGTAGTTTTGATTTGCATTTCTCTAATGGCTAGAGACG
>PVHX01025095.1:0-23018 GCA_004024805.1 Geosciurus inauris | reverse complement strand
CTTTCAAATACCTGATTTTTACTGGTCACAAAATCACAAGTGTTGCTAAAACCACTGTAGTTTGTGTCTACATTCAAAATGAACAAATGCTAGAGTTCAATTAACAATTAGGGAGGATAAAAATATAATATTTTCCTTCTAGGTTTACCGACCTCCTGAATTTTATCCATGAACTCTCATTTGCAAATCCCTGACTTAGAGTAGAAACTCTTTCAGAAGTGGCAGACTGGATGTTCCAAAGATGGAGGCAAATATATCTCCCACCCTCACAGGCTCTTTCCCAGTATGACCTTGACACTCCTCCATCAATTCCCTTGAATTGACTGGGCCTGTGGTTGCTTTGACCAATAGAATATATATATTGGACCAACAGGACGAACAGCCAGTTCTGAGCATAGCCTTTAACTGACCTGTCAATCTCTGCTGGGTTCCTCATAGAAGCAAAAGCTCACTTAAGAACAGCTGTAACCCCAAGACCACCATGCTCTGAAAAGAATAAGCCAAATGAAAGGCCCTGGGCCCATGTGGAGACAAAGGAGCTCAAGGAGCACAGGGCACCAGACACTTGAGTGCAGAAGTCATCTTGGAAGTTGATCCTTAGTCCTGGCTGCCCTAGCTAATGCCATGTAAATTGAAGGTGAGCTGCCCCTACAACCTCTTCCATAACTCCTGAACCATAAAATTGTGAGCAAGGTGAAATGCTATTTTAAGCCTCTGACTTCTAGGGTAGTTAGCTGGACTGCAATAGGTAGGACAGAGGGCAATGGCCATGTTCTGCATGTCTTTTGTATCCTTAACATTAATTAGCAAATTGGCATAAAAGAAAGGCTCAGGAATTGTCGATATTGAGGCTTGTATAGTTTTTTGGTATCAGTAAAAAACCACAAGGAGTTACCTCATGGGATCAAAGTATATTTTGTAATAGTTGGCTTATGGTTATAAGGCAGACCTGCCTGCTTTCCAAGACTTGAGATTAGTTCCAGGATCCTCCCCAAATGCTGACTCCTGGAGGGGTTCCCAAAGAGAAGTCATCTCAGGGAGAGGGAGTCTGAGAAGTTTATGAGAAGATGTGGAAATGTGAATTAAAATGCTATAATTGTACTGAAAGCAATTTTTGTGCCTATGAATTCTTAGACTGAGTCAGGAGGCAGATTCAGTGGGGCACTAATGTGTCATGGTTGTGAGCACAGGCTCTGATTGAAATTTTTAGCTCAGATACAGAGCCTGCTATGTGACTAGGACCTGTGACTTAATATCTCTATGCCTCGGTTTCCACATCTGTAAAATGAGAATAAAATGGCATCCTTATCATATTAGTCTAGTGAGGTTTAAATGAGTTAATACCTCTAAAATATTGCCTGGTAAATGTAGTTCCCATTGAAGCCCATTAATCTTCTTCTTTTTTGGTTGGTACTAGGGACTCAACTCAGTAGTACTTTACCACTGAGCTCCTTTTTGATTTTTACCCCTAACCCTTTCTGATTTTTTTATTTTGAGACAGGGTCTCACTTAGTTGCCCAGGTCGGGCTTCAACTTGCAATCCTCCTGCCTCAGCCTCCCAAGCTGCTGGAGTTATGGGCATGAACCACTGTGCCTGGCTTCATTAATTCTTTTGAGTTATTTAGGTGATTCCTGAAATACATGTGTGCCACACATAATTTCAGTGCACACATAAACTTTATATAATCCTAGTAGTTTTAGTTTAATGTGTATTAGAATCACACAAAAATAGGGAATAATTTTAAAAGGGATTATAAGATATAAAATATATTAATTATATCTTACAGTTAAATTCTAAGGCATATTAAGCCATAAATAATAGAGTAAGGCTCAAATGATGAAGATGAAACTAAAAAACTTGAACATGGCATTTAGGAGTTGGAAATCTAGGAGTTTGCAAAGAGAGGCATCAAGAAATGAGATCATTTATTCATGTTCACTAACCAGCATCAAATTCTAGCAGGTCTTCATTGCAATCCATTTTACTTTACATCTGACCATCCTTAAATGGATAATACTATTTAAAATCTATGTCTGCTTTCCAAAAGGGCACTGTCTTTACTGGGGCAAGCTGTCATTTTTCAATTCAGCATGTTTCCCTGGGAAGAATCATTAATTGTGGTGTGCAAAACACTGATCTGAAAACTGTTGTGTTAATTTGGTAAGTTCTCCTTAGACTGAATGTATTTATTGCCACATTCTCTGGTTTCTGGAACTCTGTCCTTTTTAAAATCTGGTTTCAAGGTTGAAGCATCTTTTGAGGACCTTATAATGGATTTTCCATACTGTTCAGTTATGATTATAATATTTGGCAGTGACTTTGTAGCAATCCAGTGAGGGAGGATCTGGCAACACTGTAGAGGGTTTCAGTGCTAAGGGAAGACATGAATCTTTAACTGATTTCTCCATCAGCATATTAGATTGTTAACTGGGATAGTTTAGCTGCAAAAATGTCATTCACAAAAATTATGGGAATATCAAATTATTACCTTCACATCCTGTTACATCTACATTAAAATCACAATCTTGAGGTTATGTCTATGTAATCATGGCAATCCTAATTTCATCAGGAGAGTTAGATGCTTCATGCATATAGAGTTATTTGCTGATCCTTCAGCTACATATGACTTTGGTGGGTCTTTTTTTCTTCTTTTTTTCTTTTCTCTTTTCTGGTGGTACTACGGATTGAACCCAGGGCCTTGTGTATGTAAGGCAAGCACTCTACCAACTGAGCTATATCCCCAGTCCCCTATAGATGACTTTGGAATGGCCAAAGAGGAATGCCATTTACCTGGGTAAAGTAGAGAAAACCAATTTACTTTTGGTAAGAGGCATCAAGCTTGAAATTACCAATATCAAATGATACTCCACTTGGATGGGACTCCTATCATCTTACTGGTTGTTCCCTTTCAAGGAATTAATATCACACAAATGAGAGACATTTCAGATAGGGAAAAAATGAACCAAATAAAATGAGAATAAGATGTGATTTTCTAACTATGAGAATCATATCAAAGTCCTTTACCTCAAAGGAAGGCAAGTGGTTTAGCAATTGAATGCTGTAGCCTTTAGAAGGAGAGAGCTTGGGGTGAGATCCCATTCGTGTCACCTTCCAGCTATGTGACTGCAGGCAAATTACTTAGCCTCAGTCTTCCCATCTGTAAAACAAGAATGAGGTTACTATTACTAACTGCCTCACAGGATGAACACATACTAAATGTGCTGTGTAAGTGTTTGTTAAACAAACAAAATATGAAAAATATATCTGTGAACCATAGGAATGTTTCATTAATTTTTCTAATGAACTAAGGTTGTTCTGAGTTCCTACATTTCCTATCCACATGGGTACTTTTCCACATTTTGATGTGGAGACACTCCTGAGAAATTATATGTGTGCACACTAATTAAATCATGAAAATTATAATAGTTTCTTTTAGGAAAATAGTAGTTTCTTAATATGTCTTTTGCTTTGGAACCCTATTTCATTAAAATCCTTATAAATTTGTTTCTCATCTCAGTGTGTCTCTATTGATCTTTCAGAAGACCAAGGGAGATAATTTTGTCCATTAGGAATGACCTGAACTGAATGGCACCCTGGAGAGGACAGATGCTTTGTTTAGGAAAGAGAAAGGGGGTAAACAAAGTGTTTTTGGAACTCAAAAAAATTTCTAGCCTACTGTGCTCTGGATTCATGTGCTTTGAGAAAGGGCCATTTGTGAACTGCTGTTGGCTTTTGGGAGGGAGAATGCATGCCTCCCATCCTGGAGAAACTTCTATGTATTCTGACCACGCCCACATGGCCAGATGGTGTTTAAAATCATTCAGTTACTGAAGGGTACCTGCTCACCAGCAGCCAGTTCTGTTTTGGAAACATTGCTATGCCAGCTTCATTGAGACCCATGAAACCTGGGCCCAGAGTTGGCAACTTCTATTATTATTATTATTATAAGAAACAAGCCGAGATATAGAAAGAGACTAAAGAAACTGGGAAAAATATTTGCCGGCTACATTCAATATTATTCTATTTCATTTTTTTTGGTTTTATCATTAACAAGATAACAAATCTTTATAAAACCAATACTTTGCTTTTTTATTCTTTCTGCAGCATCTAAATTGCTAATAACTTAAGCCTTTTCTGTTGTAGAGCCTCAATTTTAATGATTTATATTTTTAAGCATCCGATTACAGTTGACCTTGTGTTGAAATCCAGTTGCTCTATTTTTATTTTTAGGAAAATGTCAAGAATATTATGTTCTCTCAGAAACAAATTCTCAATCAAAGCAACAGCTTTAATAAGATCTTGTCTTCCTGTTGCTCCACCAAATGAAACTTCCATCATTTTAATAATAGTTGTCATTTCATGATATAGTATGAGAACATTAAAAAAATAAAAAGCCACACTTCCCAGGGTATACAGAGAGTAATGAAAAATGATATCTCATGTTTGTTTCTTTTAACAATAAAATTCAGAATAATAATGTTTTTGGCTAAAAGTGATACATTTGTGCATTTTCTTCACTCAATATTTTATTTAATGGATACTTATATGATGTTTACTATGGGCCAAGCACTGCCCTGACACTTTATGGATATTAATTCATTTATTTCTCACAATAAGATTCTGAGGTAGATATTATTATTATCCACATATTACAGATAACTAGGGAATAAAGAAATTAAGTGACTTTCCAAGGGCTATTTGGCTGGTAAGTAGCTAAGCTGGGATTTGAACCCAGGCACTTTGGTTCCACCACCTTTTTATTGTCTGTTCTTCATGTATGATTGTCTTAGTTGGCTTTCTGTTGCTATAACAAAATACCGGAGGCAGAGTAATCTATAAAAGGGTTTATTCAGCCTACAGTTCTGGAGGTTTCAGAACAATATCTTTTCTACTTCCAGTAAGGGCCTTATGATAGAGGGGGAGCAGGCACATAGGGAACGTTGTGTGTGTGTGTGTGTGTGTGTGTGTGTGTGTGTGTGTGTGAGAGAGAGAGAGAAAGAGAGAGATGGGGGAGAGAACTAGCTTTATAATAACCACTGTCATGGTAGCCAATCCAGTCCTGCAAGAGTAAGAACTCACTCTCAAGAGAAAAAGCATTAATTTCTTTTTGCCAATCTAATCAGCTCTTATAGGCTCTAATGCCTGTTAGCACCATTAGGTTGGGAATCAAATCTCAACATGAGTTTGGTGAGGGACAAATCACATTCAAATCATAACAATGAAAACAGTTAGTGACCCAAACAGAGATAATGGTGTCAAATAAAATTCCCCATCTGTCACTTTACTAAAAAGTCACTACTAACACAGAAGCACTTGACAAAAAAGATTTGGCCCCTCTTTAAATTTTTTTAAAATTTAATAATAGGTAAATCAGATACAAATGAAAAGAAACTGCCCAAAGTGGGATGGGGGCTGGGGCTGAGGTTGTGGCTCAGTGGTAGAGCACTTGCCTGGTATGTATGAGGCACTGGGTTCGATTCTCAGCACCATATATAAATAAATAAATAAAGGTTCATCGACAACTGAAAAAAAAGAAAAAGTGGGGCAAGATCCCCAAACTACGTTTTTAAGCCTGAAGGAGAGATATACAAGCTTTATTCCCACTTCATTTTGTTGATTTCAAGTATGATTTACTCTGTACAGCTTTTGTAAGAGAGATGGGAAATAGATGTAGCGATAACAAGTAATTGGGAAGATATAATAACAGAGGTCATGCATTAAAGTTTGCCTTTGAATTTTCTGTGGCATAACAAAGTTACTATTTGCCCTAGTTTTGGGGGGCAGTTATTGTTTCAAATATTTCACTACATTGCACATTAATTTTTCCTATGTTTGGGCTTGGAAAATAGAATCACGGGAAACATACTTCTATTTGTTGATAATAAGATGAGTTGTTTGGGGAACCAAGCAAAGTTATGAAGTGTTGATCTACTTGAAAAGTTATGGCTCTTTGTTTTCAAAACCATTTTACCAGCACTTCTGTCTTTTTCCTTCAGGTAAGGTTTATTAAAACTATAGCTTAGGGGGCTGGTGTTGTGGTTCAGTGGTAGAGCACTTGCCTAGCATGTGTGAGGCACTGAGTTCGATTCTCAGCACCACATATAAATAAATAAAATAAAAGTATTGTGATCATCGACAACTAAAACAAAAAACAAAACTACAGCTTAGGATTGGAGCTCATTTCCAATGTCTTTGCGAAATAAAAGCTCTCCTAATGTAATGCTTACGTAATCAGAGTAGCTTTAAAACTCTGAGCTAATTCACAGAATTTGAGGAAGTGGGCACACCTGGATGCTCTGCTTACCCCAGGGTTATTGCATGGTTTAACAGCAGGATTTCTCAAAGCAAGCTCAGAGACCTCCTGCAGCAGAACCCCTGTAATCCCTGTAAGCAAAAATAACCAACACGGTTTCTGCACCACAATGAAAATACAAATAACTGGGACAGAAGCAGACCTCAAACTGATCAGCAAGCTCTCCTTTATTCCACAATGGAGTCAGTCAATCAGGCACGGAAGGACTCATTTTCTGGGTATGGAAATGGCTCACAGGTTACAGAAGGAGTCTGGGTTTTATAGTTTGCCATGAGGGTGAATTAATCATTGTAGACCGTGGACCGGCCGTTTGGACAGTCAAGGACCTAGTTGTGCAAGTTAAAATTTTTAACTCAGGAAGGCAGTTGTAAAAAGTTTGAGATTCATTGTCACTGGGAGAAGCTCAGAACTTGGTGTTCACTGCTTATCTGCCTTCCCCTGGGACCCATTGTTACCTAGAGCTTCACTGTTTGCTTTTCTCCTTCCAGGACTCATCTACAATGGGAAAGGGTAAAAGTCCAGGGCCCAGTGTTTCAGTATTTGCCTCCTCCCTTCAGGACCCATTGGGGTTGGGAAGGGGTAAATGTTTGCTTTTGGTGGAGATGCTGAGAATGAACCCAGGAAGAGATAAAAGTTTGCTTTTTCCCTCAGGGCCCATCATTACTGGGAAGGGGTATACTGGGAGAGAGAGATTTAATGTTTGGCTAATTTCTCTCCCACCTCCTGAGCCACACTGTCCTTCCATTTTTCCCCAGGGGAAGGGACTTTCTTATAGAAATATTACTTTCCATAACACTTCAAGCCCTGTTAGAAAGGCATGATCCTTAAGTCTACTCTAGGCTCACTGAGTCAGGATTTCTGGGCCTGAGGCCTGAGAATCCGAACCATTAACAGGCATCCTAGGAGATTCTTCCATATACTCAAATTTAGTTACAACTGAACTGCTGGTTTAGCTAGAACTTCTGGTAGAGTCTGTAACCGAAGAATTTAAGGTGAGGCTTCCAAATGAAAACTACTCCAGCTTTCAATGGCCCAAAGCTGATGTGGTTTACAAAGACAGTCATATTAGTCAGGTCCACCATCGGGTAACTACAGAGAGCTTATCTGAATTTGCCCAAAGACCAGAAAGTAGTCTTAAGAACATGTGCAAAATTAACTGGAAAAAGGGAGATCATGTGGTTTAAAACCAGAAATGTGGTGTTAAGAAGCAAAATTGGGTGGTAATTATGGAGAAGAAGGGTCAAATCTTTGGGGGAAAAAAAAATATATATATATATATACATATATATATAATGAGCAGGGTGTGGTGGCATATGCCTGTAATCCTAGCATATGGGATTACATATGGGAGGCATATTGGGAGGCTGAGATAGGAGGATTGTGAGTTCAAAGCCAACCTCGGCAACCATGAGGTGCTAAGCAACTCAGTGAGACCCTGTCTCTAAATAAAATACAAAATAGGGATGGGGATGTGACTCAGTGGTAGAGTGCCCCTGAGTTCAGTATCTCCGGTACCAAAAAAAGAAAAGAAAAGAAAATCTCCGTTAAAGAGATTTAGTTGTGACAACTATAAAGGCAGGGGCTATAAGTAATTCAGTGTTGTACTCCCTGTGCCAAATAATGACATTTTTCTTGAATTAATATTCTCTTTGAAAAATATGGTAGAATTATATAATAGTGGGAATCATTCCATATTTGCCCAGGCATATGATATGATCAATCTCATTCTCCAGTACTTGTCCCTTCCCTCCTTGTTTCCCCTCCATCTGCTTGTCTACTCTCCCTTCTATTATTATTATGATTTGAATTGGTGCTTTATAATCAAATATATGTAAGAGGGATTCATTGTGGTCTATTCATACACGGACATACATATACATGGTAGATTTCATTCCCCAGTACTTCCCTGTGCCCTCCCCTCTTCCCTCCCTCTTGATCCCCTTCTTCTGCTCTATCAGTCTCCCTTCTATTAAATATTATTATTAACAATGCTATAATGAAGGTTTTGTGTGGCTAAATCCTTTTGTACATCCATGGTTGTATTTAAAGATGCATTTCTGTAAATGAAACTGCTAAGTCAAAGGGGATATGCATTCAAAACTTTGAAATTGCCAAACTGGGCTGGAGTGCGTGAGAATTTCCATTTCCTAATGACCTCATCTGTGTTGTATCCATCACTCTCATCTTTCAATCTGAGGAAAGAATTTTATCTCCTGGGTATTTTCAGCTGTATCTTTGATTACTGATGTTTTATATTTTTGTAAGTTGCCCACTTTTATTTCTCTTATTGAATAGTAAAATAATCCTTGATGTTAAAAAAAAAAAGATGATAGAAACAGTAGATCCTACTGAAGGCTAAAGGCAGGAACTAAACTGATGCTTGTGAGAAAAAAATTGTTCACACAGTATTGTGTCTGTTTCTCTCCCATCACCAAATGGCTTGGCTGTTTTTCTTAACTTTGAAAAATACAATTATAAACCCAATTGGTAGAAAAACAAATTCATATTTCCTCTTTAGAGGGAAAAAAATCTATTGCACTTCACTTCCTTTCTTCCCCATGTTTTACTGAAATAATAGGAAAGATGTTCAAAAATAAGAATGAAAAGGCAATGCTAGAGAGAGTAATATATTTTGAGGAATTCTTCAAAAGACAAGCAGATATGACTGAACTCTTGAAAAAGTCACAATAGGGGAACAACAGTCAAACTCACCAGAGATGAATGTGGCACTGCCTAGAAAGCTAGACAAGCTTGGAGCTTGCCTTAGCACACACAGCATTATGGACCTATGGAGTATTTGTCAGGATAACTGCATAAAGGATGCTCCTATCAGCCCAGCATCCCACTCCTATCTCCATATGCAGAGTGAATGATTCTCAGCTAAAATCTGGACAAGTTCTCTCTGTGGAAAAGGGGTTGCTTTTTGGTGGGGACTCTTAATGTGGCTGTAGTTCCTAAGGGAGAAAGAGAAGTGGAGGGACAAACAATGACAGACACGGTGGGAAACATTTTTAAGGTCATTCCACCCAGTAGATATACATATCGTAACACTCAGACCAGCTGTTATGGTTTAGATGTGAAGTACCCTCCCAAATGCTCATATGTGAGACGATGCAAGAATATTCAAAAGTTGTGGAATGATTGGACTATGAGAGGTGTGGCCCATTTGGTGGATTAACCCACTAGTGAATTAACTGGATGGTAACTGTAAGCAGGCAGAGTGTGATTGCAGGAAGTAGGGCACTGAGAGTGTCACTTTGGGGGTTTATATTTCATCCCCGTGAGTGGTGCTCTCTCTGTCTGCTTCCTGAATGTCGTGAACTGAGCAGCTTTCCTCTACCACACCTTTCTGATATGATGTTCTGCCTCACCTTAGGCCCAGAGCTATAGAGTTGGCCAGCTGTGGACTGAACCTCTGAAACTATGAGCCAAAATAAACTATTCTTCCTGTAAGTTCTTCTTGTCAGGTCTTTTGGTCACAGTGACACAAAGTTGACTAAAAGGCCAGCCAAGAAAAACTTATTTTATTTTTTAACGTGTCCCCAGCTGATACATGACTCCTTCCTGTCACACTGCTGGGCATCTGCCGCTGTAACTCCAACCCTACCCAGAAGCCCAAAGCTGCCCTTCTCATTCAAGTGAGAGAACCTGCTTCTGATAATGGTTTCATATTTCCTTCACAGTAGCTCTTCCACAGATAACATCTATGCTGTCTGGGTAAAATATAAAATACAACTAGTGGAAAGCACTGAGAACAATCAAGAGTGGATACTGGAGGAAGTCAACATTTGGGAAAAGGAAATAACACTGTTTCATTTTTTATGTCCTGTAGCATGAGGGCAGTCTCTAGTCTTGGCTATGCAGAGGCAGAGGGTAGGTAGAATAGCTCAAATTCAGATAAAATAATTCCATAATCTTTCTTGATATAAATACCAGAGGACAGAGTTTGGGCATGTATAGTCTCTGATAGGGAGAAAGAAATCCCTAAGAATTGAAATCCAAAGAAGGGGAACCCCAAATTCTGTATATAAACTTTGCCCCAATTCTGTGGCTGACTCCCACGTTTTGAACTGATGAAGGTGGACTCCAAGGAGAACTAACCAAGAGAGGATTCCAAGCAGCTAATGAAGCTAAAAAAACTGAAGTGAGGTTGAGTTTCTGCTTTTCTCTAGGGAGAGTTTTCAGTTTTCCATACATTTTAACTAACTTCTTAAAAAATCATAACTTTATTAGAGGAACATAATAGAATCCAGAGTCTCCACACCATGTTATTGACAATGTGTAAAACACAACTCAGAATCTCTCTGCATAAAAAGAAACAGGAAAATAACCCATACTTGCAAAAAGCCGATCAATGAGGACTGGGCTAAAATGACTAAGATGTTACAATTAGCAAAGGACATTAACACCAAACATCTCAATTAATCCTTAAAGTTCTTCAAGAAAAATCTAGAGCATGAAAGAGAAAGTCCAAGATTAATAAATTCATGCGAATGTGCCCAGAAGAAAAATAATTTAGGAAGTAAAAGAGAACTTGAAATTTTTTTTTAGTATCCTTAAAGATATTCAATGAGGTGAACATTATTACCCCTATGTATACGTATGATTGCATGAATGGTGTGACTCTACATCATGTACAACCAAAGAAATGAAAAGTTGTGCTCCATTTGTGTAAGAAATAAAAGAAATTAAATTTAAAAAGTATTGAAATATTCTGTTCAAAGGTAGAAAATTAGTAAAATGAATCATCACCCATAAAATGAAATATTATATAATTATTCAAATAATATTGAAGAAATAATTAATGGCAGCAACATTTTAGATATAGAGCAAGAAACAGAACAGAATTGAAGCAATTCTACCAATTCTTTCTTTCTTTCTTTATTTTTTGGTACCAGGGATTGAACTCAGGGGGACTTGACCACTGAGCCACATCCCCAGCCCTATTTTGTGTTTTATGTAGAGACAGGGTCTCACTGAGTTGCTTAGCAACTCCTTGTTGCTGAGGCTGGCTTTGAACTCACGATTCTCCTGTCTCAGCCTCCCAAAGTGCTGGGATTACAGGTGTGTACCACCATGCCTGGCTTGAATCAACATTTTTGACAGTAGCTATTAATAAACTTTAAAAGTTAGCATGAATTATTCTTAGACATGGAAAATCATTATGAATTTCATTGTAAATAAAAACACTATCAGAAAGGGGGAAAAAAGACATTCGAGAGGAGATTGGATCAATAAAATAATAACCAGGCCAGTATTGAAAAGGAATAATCAGTGAATAGTAAAAAATTATTGGAAATAAAAAATAATAAGGTATTTTTTGAAGACCAAGTTGACGTTCAGAAAGTGAAATTTCCTAGCGTGTAGAGAAATAAAATAAAAAAGTAGGAAATATGAGAGAAAAGTTGAGGTGTTAAGGTGCTATTCAAAAATGCCAAATAAAACTCCAGGTCTTTTTTTAAAGTAAAAGACAAAAGATTTATTCTGGCCAGGGCCAAAGGAGCAGAGAGAGCAAGCAGTTCTGTAACCCTTGACCCCGACTGGGGGCGGGAATCAGCTTCTAAGGACTAAAACCACAAAGAAGGAGGTGGAGGGGGCAGGAGAGGCAATTATAATCACAAGATACATCTCATAAAGTGCAAAGTACATATTCTCAGAAATCACACTTTTAGTACATTTTCAGAAAAACAAGCTTGCCTTAGTGCTATAGTTCAAGGATATTGTGGTCGGGTGCAAATGGGTGAGGGTGGAGGTGTTAGCTTCTATGCGAGTGGGCTCATGTGGAAGGGGGGCCAATTTCATACAGGGTGAGGTGTCTGAACAAAATGGCCTAATTTTCAAATCAGCCCATATCAGGGGTATAGAGGATCGTTCCAGGAAATTGAAGTTTCAGAACATAATCTCCCTGAGTTGAGGAGAAGCAAATGTCTTCAGGATAAAAGGACACATGTAAGCCATATCAAATTAAACAGAAATCTGACAAAAACTCAGTACCTATGTGTTATGGCTTAGATGGGAGGTGTCCCCCAAAAGCTCAGGTATGAGACAATGCAAGAAGTTTCAGAGGAGAAATGATTGGGTTGTGAGAGTCTTAACCCAATCAGTGACTTAATCCCCTGATAGGGATTAACTGAGCAGTAACTAAAGGCAAGTGGGTTATGGCTGGAGGAGGTGGGAACTGGGGCATGGCTTTGGGGTATATATTTGTATCTGGAGAGTGGAGTCTCTCTCTCTGCTTCTGATCATCATATGAGCTGCTTCCCTCTGCCACACTCTTCTGCCATGATGTTCTGCCTCACCTCAAGCCCTGAGGAATATAGCCAGCTGCCTATGGACTGAGACCTCTGAAACTGTGAGCCCTTAAATAGACTTTTCCTCCTCTACAATTGTTCTGGTCAGGTCTTTCAGTCATAGCAGTGAAAAAGCTGACTACAACACCATGCCTAAATATATTCTGGTGAAATTTCAGAACTTTAAGTATAAAAAGCATATCTTAAAAGATTCAAGAGAAGCAAAATAAACCAGATTACTTACATTGGAATGAGAATTAGACTGTTATTAGACTTCTCAGCAGTCCTGAATGCTACAACACAACAGAATATTGCTTTAAAGTTTTTTGGGGGAAATGATTTTCAATCTGAATATACCCAGCCAACTGACTGGCAAAGGAGAGGGAAAAGTAGATATATTTGGACATGTTAGAATTAAAAATCTTATTGTTCATGAATCTTTTAAAAATTACCACAAGAAAATGAAAACAAAAAGAAATGCAAGGAAGAGATCACTATTGGTCATAAAAGCAAAAAAAAAAAAAATGTGAACATTGCAGAAAATGAAAGTATATTCCATAAAATTAACGCTACTCAATAGAAGAACTAAAACCAGATATTATCAACAAGATTGCCTTTGATGATTGAAAGTGGAGAGGAAAGCCTTTCATTTTGTATTTTATGCTCTTTTTTATCATTTGTATTCATCTTTGTTTTGATTATAGATTATACACAATCAAAAATTTAATTAAGCTTTTAAAAGGAATCCCCTCAAAATCTAGCAATTTTTATTTTCAAAGTGTGATTTCAAATTCTTTCTTAAAATATTTAACAAGAAAAATTAATGAAAAGAAATTATTTAGCTTAGGAAAATTTTGGATAAGGTCTGAGATGCTACCATTGTCAGGTTTACAAATAAAACATTTCAGAAAAATCTTTAATCTATTCAGCCACAAACAAAAATAATATGACACATAATAAAGATGATGTTTATTTTTTCACAATAATCTGAAGGTGGATTTTACAAAATACAAAATCTTTAAAAATTTCATCATCTAATTATCTTAAACAGAACTATTGAATATGGTTGGCACTAGCTACAAGTGTCTGTTGAGGCTTGAAATGTAGCCTCCTCCAAATTGAGATGTGCTCCAAGGGTGAAATGCACACCAGATTTTTAAATATTTAGTGTAATGGTGGTACATGCCTATACACTGAGTGACTTGGAAGGTTGAAGCAGGAGGATCACAAGTTTGAGCCCAGCTTGGGATTACTGAGACCTTGTCTCAAAATAAAATAAAAAGGGTTGAGGATATTGTTCAGTGGCAGAGCATCCCTGAGTTCAAATCCCCAGTACCAGAAAAACAAAAAAAAACCCATTAAATATCCCATTAAAACATTTTAAGCATCAATTACATGTTGAAATGTTATTTTATATATATTGAGCTAAATGAATTTTATTGCTAAAATTTATTTCATCTTTTTAATTTTACCTTTTAAAATATTATTAGAACATTTAAAATCACATACATGGCTTTTTTTTTTTTTTTGGTGTTTGCATTGCATTGTTTCTTTTTTTTTGGTACTGGAGATTGAACTCAGGGGCACTCGACCACTGAGCCACATCCCCAGCCCTATTTTGTGTTTTACGTAGAGACAGGGTCTCACTGAGTTGCTTAGCACCTTGCCCTTGCTGAGGCTGGCTTTGAACTCGCGATTCTCCTGTCTCAGCCTCCCTAAGTGCTGGGATTACAGGCTTGCGCCACCGCGCCCGGCTTGCATTGTTTCTTTTAGATACCCCTGATTAAAAGCACCAAAATGTTACGCATATCCATCATTTCTCAAATGAGCGTCTGTAAAGAAAGTTTTAAAAAGAGGCAACAGTCAACATTTTGGCTTTCTTTTGCTGAAATACTTCCCTGGCTTTGAAGAAAGAATCAATGCCAACAGTATTAGAAGAAGACAGAAAAAGAGCAGGAAGTTGGGAGAATACAAAACAAGATTGAATTCTGGGAGAAAACTATGCCAGTTTTAATATAAAAAAGGTTGTTGGTTGAATGACTTTCAGTAAAATGTTTCCTTCTAATGCTTGCGTTCCTTGAAAGCACCAATTATTCTTTTTATAATCATATTCTACTAATATTTTTTTGTGCTATGCCATTTTTGCTAGGTATATCCCATCAACAACTCTTCCTTGGTACTTTCCTGAATATATATGTATATATATCTGATCCTTTTATGTGATTATCATTGATGTGATAGTTATTGCCTCATTTGAATTCTGTTCAACATCCTCTATGGTGGTTTAAATGGCAAAGAATGTATCTCAAAGCAGAGGTGATCTCAGCTCTAGTGACTGGCTTTCAAACAATAACTATCATCACAGCAACTGGATTGATTGTATCTGATCTGTCTGAGAGAGTAACTTTTATCAGTTGAAAGAGTTCCATCCTCTCTTGAAGTTGGATGGTTAGCCTACTTCCTGAGAAACTTTACAATACATTATGGTTCTTTGCTTTATCGCTATAGTTCATCTGTCACTTGTGATTTTTCATTCTGACATGAAGTATGAAAAACAATCGCAGTATTTATGAATAGAATTGCCCTGGAGAAGGTAAGGGCAACAGCTAAGTTGAGCCTGAGAGGTTTCTTTACAATAATCTAAAGAGATGGTAGAGGAAGAGAAATGGAGGATGTGGAAAAATCCCTTAGAACCAATGGAAAGTAAAGTCCTAATTTTAGCCATGGAGAGTATTACAAGATGATATGTGGAAAAGATTGTGAAGGCTTTTATGTTCTACCAATTCTAAATGAGATCATCATTGGAGCCAAATATCTTAGTAATCCAATCCAAATAGACAATTTATCTAGGTTCGTGAATAGAAAATATGAGGTCCTCCATCAATGTTTGTTGAATGATTGAGAAAATCCATGACTTGTGGCTCTGTTTATGTTTCTATTTTTAAAGTCTCATCACTTATTAGCATAAGGTATTATGACTTTACTGACAGAGCTGGCTACTCTAGCAAGGCAGCAAGTTCTTTGTTCCTGCTGGTAGAGATGTTTTTTCCTTTCCAAAGCAAAAATGAAGCCAGAATTTCTTTTCTTTTTTCCTTTTTTAGGTGGCCTTTTTGTTGAAGCAGGAATCAGAAATTGTCAGGTAAGAGAAAATTGCTCTTGGGGCTGGGGTTGTGGCTCAGTAGTATAGCACGTCCCTAGCTTGCCCTGCGTTCAATCTCCAGCACTGTCCTGGGAAAAGATCCAGCATCCCACGTATGGGGTCTAGGCAGTCCCAGGATGGTGAACTCCAAGGCTGTAGTGATGACAGCTGTGATATAGACATCCTCCACTTGCCTTCAGAGGACCATGTGGACAGTGAACTTACTGAAGACCAGTGCAGACAGAGATGTAGTGGACCCTTCTTCTCCCACTACTCTCTAGGATCTTTAGTCAAACATGAAGAGGTGGAGACCCATACTGAGGACTGAACCTGAATTTCCCATCAACAATGGTTGGATATTCAGGGCAGAATGAAATTGTTCAGAGTAAATTTTAGTAATTTCATCATAGTAACTTAGTGGCGGTAACATCCATAGAAATGCTTGTTTTGGCAACGAACCATCCATAGCATAAAATAAAAAAGAAATTGCTCATAGAACACAAGAACTAGATGCCACTTGTATGATCATTTGCTCCAGAGTCTTCCTCTGAAGATTAGGAAACTAAGGCTTAAAGTATAAAAGAACTTGTTCCTGGTTGTTGACCCAAAGCCAGTGCAGAGTAGAGGCAGCTGTTTGTCAACTCTCAGCCCACTTTTCTTTCTACCTCACCACTTGTAAAATTTAGGATAGGGCTGAGGATGTGGCTTAGAGGCAGAGTGCTTGCCTAGCATGTGTGAAGCCCTGGTTCAATTCCTAGCACTGAGAAAAAAATTATATGTATTATGGCAATTAAAATACATTATCATTTTGTCATGGCCACTAATAACCCTTATCAATGTAAGATCTCACAATTTTAAAGTGAAATAAAAATTCAAGCTGTATACAAATCCAGTTCTGATATTGAAGGTTAAAAAAAAATCTGGGGGGCTGGGGCTGTAGCTCAATGGTAAAATACTTACCTGGCATGTGTGCAGCCCTGGGTTTAATCTCTAAAACAAATAAACAAACAAACACAAACAAAAGCATGGCCACATGGATTTTCCAGTTACTTTGATATTATAGTTTCTGAGAATTAAATAATTCTTCCAACAGCATTTAAAATATAGGTATACATGTGTATGTATGTTAGGCAAACATGTATGTCTGTTAGCCATAAAACACTGTGCAGGAACTACTTCTTAGTGGCATGTGTGTGTGTGTGTGTGTGTGTATGTGTGTGTGTGTGTGAAAACTACTTTAATAAAGAAAATGTTTATAATTCTGACTGTTTTTTCCTTAGGAATCATCTTGTATAATACTACGTCTAGTCTAACATTCCCATTATCCAGTCTTGTCTAATCTATCTTTGTCTCACTTTCTCACCCTTTGCTCTTGGCTGATGAAAGGCTGATTGGAATTTGACTCCTTGTTTTTCTCTGGACATCTGTGTCAGAGAATACGATTGTCCCCTGCAGAAGAGTGTCTTTCTGGTCACATGAGCAGACTGCAGTACTGCTCAGGGCTAAGTCCTAACTAAGTAACCTGTCAGTCAAGCAGCTGTCCCTGGGCGGCTGTGAGTTCAGACCATACTCTGGGCAGGTTCAAGAGGAAGTGGGTGGGCGGCACAATGCCCACATGGCAAAAGCCTGTCCTTGGAATGCTGTCAGTGCTGTATCACAGGAGCTGGGCCCTGCTTTTCTCCTCTTGTTCCGCCAGTCTGTTCAGATGTTCCGATAGGAGTCTCTCTGCCAGCAGGGCCCATGGCGGATGAGGACAAACAGTAGCACCACTAGGACACCAGATACCAGGCAAAAGGCAATGGCAAGGATGACCCTTAGAACTGTGGGAAAATAGGAAGAGCATTAATGTAAAATTGATGTCTTAAGAAAATATGAAGACTACATATCAGTGTTGATTTCTGCCTTTATTATACATTTGAAGCAGCACTGAAATCAGCTTATTGTAGTAAAAAGAGCACAGGATAAGAAGTCAGGAGACCTAGGTTCCAGTTCTAGCATGAACTTTGACCTTTGGGCTTTTCTTTGACTTTTGGGCTTTAGCTCCCATTGTTAAGGGGGGTAATCAACTGAAGTATTTCTGAGGTCCTCTTATAGTACTAAATTTGGGCATTTTCCTATAGTTAAATTACCAATTGTTCTGGTCACAAGGTCAAAGGAAATTCTGAATACTTAACTGCAACAAATTGAATCTAAAGGAAATGGAATCTTTTCATTTTTTAATTTGATTTTCAGGTAAATATGTTTTAGAGAGGAAACTTGGAACATATGTTAACTATACAATTGTCAACCCATACATATATATGAATATATGTATATATATATATATATATACACACACACACACACATATGTATATATATGGCACTAATTCATTATTTTGTCCAGAAAATTAGTCTCCTTTATATACACCCTAGTCCACTATAGTGTACATATCATAAATGTCAGTTTGTCTCATATCTAAATGTATATCTCATCATTGTAAAAATTTGGAATTACTTTGTGACTTAGGCAATGGAGAGCAAACTTCTCAGATCCAGATAGGTCTTTCTGTTTTTTGTTATCAAGTGATATATGATGCTGCTGCTGATGATGATGATGATTGGCACTAGGAATTGAACCCAGGGGCATTTAACCACTGAGCCACATCCTCAGCCCTTTTTAAAGTTTTCTTTTATTTTGAGACAGGGTCTCACTAAGATGCTTAGGGCCTTGCTAAGTTGCTGAGGCTGGCTTTGAACGCCTGCCTCAGTTTCCCAAGTTACTGGGACTATAGGTGAGTGCCACCATGCCTAGCTGATTATCTTTCAATCCACTTTCACATCATTAAAAAAAAATCTTTAAATCAAATTAAATTTAGCAGAGTTTAATTGAGCAAAGAATTCACAAATTGGGCAGCAGTCTGGATCCAGATGGATCTTTCTATGGAACCCTAGAGCTCCATGGAACACAGACAAAAATCACTGATTTAATCTATCATTGTACAGAGGAGGAAAACAAGAAACACAGAGATTAGATAATACAGTTAAGGTTAAGCAGATAATTTGATTTGGCTTGGATACATGGGATGTTATCAGTCTCATGATTTAAAAAACCATCGATGCACTGTGACTTCCAAATTTAAATCTATAGTTCTGAGCTCTCTCTCAAGCTCAAAACTCTTATATCTAATGTATACTTGGCATATAGTAGTTCCCCTTATCCAAGATTTGACTTTGTGTGGTTTCAGTTACCTATGGTGGTCAACCATTGTCTGAAAACATTAAATGGAAAATTCAAGAAGTAATCAATTCATAAGTTTTAAATTGTGTCCTGTACTGAGTAGTATGATGAAACTTCATGCCATCCCACTCCATCCCACCTGAGATGTGAGTCATCCCTTTGTTAGTGCATCCACATTGTATATGCTACCTGCCCATTAGTCATGCAGTAGCCATGTTGGTTGTCAGATGGACTGTTGCAGTATCACAGTGCTTGTGCTCAACTAACCCTGATTTTACTTAATAATGGTCCCCAAAGTACAAGAGTCTTGACGCTGGACAGTTTGAGAATGAGTGTGTGAATACAAAAGAGCACATTCACATAACTTTTATTGCAGTATACTATTATAATTGTCCTATTATATTATGAGTTATTGTTGTTAATCTACTATGCCTAGTTTATCAATTAAACTTTAGCTATCATAGCTAAATACCTATGGGAAAAACATAATACACATAGGGCTCTGTACCATCTATGGTTTTGCGCATCCACTGGGATCTGGGAACATATCCTCATGATTAAGGAGGGCTGTTGTATTCCCTTGGACATCTAATGGACACTTCAATCTCAACAAATCCCAAACTGAACTCCCAACCTCCATTTTCCTCTCTACATCAAATCTACTCTACCCACAGCCTATCTCATCTCAGTTGATGGAAACTCCCTTCTTCTGTTGCCTTAAGACAGAATTCTTGGAGTCTTCCTTGAATCTTTTCTCTCACTTCCTATGCCTGATCTGCTAGGAAATCCTGTTGCTTCTACCAAAAAAAATATATCCAGAGACCAACGACTTCTCCCCTTCTCCAATAGTATCCTGTTTTGAACCACTATCATTTGCTGGGATCACCACAATGGCCTTCAGACTTGCTCCATGGCTACTGTCCTTTCTTCTTCACAGTCTTCCTTTTTTTTTTTTTTTTTTTTGACACAGCCATCAAATGATTTCAAGTCACACCATGCCACTCTGTGGTTTACAGTGAAGTCCATAATGGATGATCATCTAAATCAGAGGACAAGCTAAGGTCCAGATGATGACAGCTCATGAGGTTGGCCCCTATGGTTTTCTCTCCTACCATTTTCCCCTCACTCACTCTCCTCTGGCCACACAGTCCTTCTGGCTATTCTTCAAACACACATGAGCATTCCCCTTGGTGCCTCTGCTCTAGCTGTTACCACTGCCTGAATGCTCTTCCCATAGGTCCCTGGATTGGTCTACTCCTTTACCTTCTTCACTTAAATTTTATCTTCTCAAAGAGGCCTTCCCATTTAAATGTACAATTTATACCATCTCCTCTACTCCCTCTGCCAGTGTGGCACTTGTGATCCCCAGCTAATAAAATACTTATTTATTATGTTTATTCTTTATTATCTGTCCCTCTCCTAATTGAATATAAACTTCAAGGAGGCAAGAACCTTTGTGTTTTTTGTTCACAGATGTAAGCAAGCACTTAGAACAGTACATAGGACATAGCTGATGCTAATAAATATTTGCAGAAAAAAAAAACGACCTAGCATTCACAGATTGCCAACTCCCGATCCAGTGTTTTTCTCATGGTACCAGGATGCTTTGTAGTATCCTGAAAAGGTGAATATTAATAAAGGTAGACCCCAAAGGACAGTGTCATTAGAAATCCAGAAGGTGCTAATATAAAGTTGAAAGGAACTAAATAGAATTGAAGAAGGAAAGAAGGGACTACATGGAAATGAGGGAGGGAGACAGATACTAGTCATTCTTAAAAATTTATTTTTCATGGCTCACTTTTTCTACTTAAAATTTTATTTTTAGTTATTTTTATTGGCTGTCATAGCAGTCCCATGGAGTACACCTTCCTACACTTTATCCTTCCTTCCTTCCTTCCCTCCTTCCTTGTAGTGAGCACATATCATTGTTCAGGCAGGCTGTTCTGTGCTGAGGCTCCATAACCTTTGCCCTCAAGGAGCTCAATGTGTAATGGAAGAACCAGATAGTTCTGAGATAATGCGACAAATACTGAAATGGAGGTGTAAAAGTTAGGTCACTGGAACAGGGAGCAAGTTACAACCAAAAGCGTATATTTTATTTGACAGAGAAAGAGTTTGGAAAGTCTTCTGAGATACAAGCTGGCCTGTGAGATGAATAGGACTTTGCCATGAGACAAAAGTATGCAGGATATGTATAGGAAATAATGAGTAGTCGTTGGAATTCATTATCAATGACTGGAGCACAGGCTTCAGGGAGGGTAGACCAGATATATAGATCAGGGCCCAGTTATAGGTGTCTGGTTTCAGGGGGCAAATGGAAGTGATTGGTGATTATTATACATGGAGGTAACATGGCCCTTCCGTGTTTACAAAAACAAACAAACAAACAAAACCGATGGAAAAGATGAATTGGAGGAGATATGGGAGGCTTGGTGGGGAGCTACTAAGGTATCTTTGATAAGATACCAGGGGTTCAGAACTGAAGTGGTGGACCTGGGAACACAGATGAGGGGATTCAGAGATACTCCTGCAGTAGAACTGCAGACATTGGTGAAGCCATTGGTGACAAACTAAATATACTAGTAAATGAGAAGTTGTGGGCAAGACAGTCTCTTAGGTTCTTGCTTGAGTGGCTGATTAAGCTGTGAATTGAGACAGAGACCATAAAAAAAGGTGGGTTTGGAGTAGAGGAGGTAATGGATTTTGTTTTCAGGTGAGATTGAGATGGGCAATTATCCTGATAGAAATGATCCATAGGTAGTTGGGGCAAAAAATAGGTCTAGAATTCTCCACTTAGACATAGAAATAAGAATTGCAAGTATAGAAGACAGAGGTCTGAGCATACTAGCTCATAGTGAGTGTAGAATAAGGAAAAAACATATAGGATCCTGGGACACCATCACTTAGTGGAAGGTATCTAAGAGAAAACTGTCCAAGGAGCCGGAGAAGAAAGAAAAGACTTAGGTGAGCTGGTGCTCTCTCCCCTTCTGATTTCTACTTATTCATTTTAAAGCTATGTGCTTCTTTCTACTACAAAAGAGTTTAGGATTGGGCAGAGTAATGTTCTAGAAGCTGCAAGAAGACAGAGGGATCATTTGTCTCCTACTGCAAAGAGGTTCAGTGCAGGCAGTGACTGAGAAGATGTCCCTTTACACCAGGACAAACCACCTTTCTGAAATGTGTGGAAAACCTCTCCCTGTTCCATTCATCCTCAGGTCCTGTCTGCCCTACTTCTTTTCACCCTTTGGATAAGTCTGCCTTTCTCTTTACGCTGGTCCTTGGACTACTGAAACAGCTTTCTGTTTCTCTTGGCCCCTTCTCTAATCCATTCTCCCACTGAAACCAGAGTCTTCCTGAAACAAGAATGCAGTTACAGCATCTTTCCTCTGTCTAAAACCTTTCCGTGACGAGGACTACTCAAGGTAGCCTACAAAGCACTTAACACCCATGTCTCCAGCCTCTCAGCCTCCACATACTCACCAGACTTTTTCTAGTTCCTAAAAGGCCCATGCTACCTTTAGCCTCCTGGTCTTCTCTCTTTTTTCTGTAACATCCTCCTTTCTCCTCATCTCCATTCACCTAGCTACGTCCTTTTCTCCTTCAGGTTTCCATTTAAACATCACCCCTCTGAGAAGCCTTCTCTGGACCCTTAGACTTCGGTTCACTGCCTCTGTTTTATGTTCTCATGTTACCGGTATGTTCTTCATCATAGTGCTCACGATCCCCTACTTGTAGGGCTTTCATTTTTATCTCCTTGTCCTTGCTTGTCCTTCCATCCTTGTCTCCAGAGGTCTACAAACCACGTGGGGACAATTTGCTTCCCTACTGCTGTTTCCTCGGCAAATTTAATGCCTGGTACCTGGGTACACGTTGAGTGTATAATAGGTACTCAAAAAACATCTATTGTTTATTAAATGTTTGTATACCTTGATTGGCCAGTCCTATTTTGGGAAATTGCCCTAGAGGAACAGTCTATAAGAGAGATAGAAAGGGAACACTCTAGAGCAGACGTAAGGTATTAGAGAGTGTTAGGTTTGACTCCTGACCCTACTTGTG
>PVHX01025094.1:0-22968 GCA_004024805.1 Geosciurus inauris | reverse complement strand
CGCTTGTAATCCCAGCACTTAGGGAGGCTGAGACAGGAGGATCGCGAGTTCAAAGCCAGCCTCAGCAATGGTGAGGCACTAAGCAACTCAGTGAGACCCTGTCTCTACATAAAACACAAAATAGGGCTGGGGATGTGGCTCAGTGGTCGAGTGCCCCTGAGTTCAGTCCCTGGTGCCAAAAAAAAAAAAAAAAAAAAAAGATGCGGAAGTGGGAAGAAAAGAATAAAAGCATCATTCCAAATCTTATCCTTTATGCTACCTTTGCGGCATTTACTATTTCATTTTTTTCTGCACTCTATTGCGTGTGGACCTTTGCACCTAGCTTTTCACTGAATACTAGCATTTTCTACTGTCACCCACTTTTGGCTTTCTCTCTCACCCCAGTCTTTGCCTCTCTTCCAAGGGATGACGCTTTCTTTGGTCATTTTATTCTTAAAAATAGGCTTGATTTTGTAGAGTGGTTTTAAGCACACAGCAAAATGACCATCCTTTTCGAACAGAAGCCCGTTACCCCACACTCAACTCTACCCTGTATTCTATTGTTAAATGCTTAGATTGTTTCTTATAAAAACTATTAAGATTACAGTGAACATCTTTGTGTTTAGATCTTTAAAGAAGAGTCTCCTTACACTTTGCCAAGTTGTTTTTCCAGAATGGTGGTCCCCATTTGTCTTCCTATCAGGAATGAATGAGAATGATTTAACACCAAAACCATACTGTGCCCCATCAGGCACAAAAGAACTGTTTTTCCTTCTTTCAACTAACATACATTGAGCATTGGCTCAGGCTTCGCTTTGTTCTAGGGTTACAAGATACCTAACACAAGCTCCTTGCTTTTAAGGAACTTCTAACCCAGCTGAGACTTAGTGAACTTGTCTGGTCACCAGATGTGTGGCAATGGTGGCCTTTTGTTTTGATTTGGGTTTGCAGGCAAGCTTATATCCTGCTTTCCCCAGGAGCATCTCAGGGTCAAAATGCTTTTTTTTTTTTTTTTTAATATTTTTTAGTTGTAGATGGATGCAATATCTTTATTTATTTATTTTTATGTGGTGCTGAGGATCGAACCCAGTGACTCACGCATGCGAGGCAAGCCCTCCATCACTGAGCTACAGCCCCAGCCCCCAAAATGCTTTTGAAAAACACCAGGTCATTTATTTGCTCAGATACAGAAAACAAATAAAAGTGGAACCAAAGCTTTTTAAAAACAGTGCACAAAGCCAAAGTAAATCTTACTAATAACCTCATCCGGGTATTTGGTGTCTATTAAGATAGTAACTAGCATAACTAAGCCAGAGACTTTTAAAGGCAAAATTCTCTTCTCTGTGGGCTGGGTCTCCATTTCATTTATTCCATTGGAATGATTGTTTCAGAAATATTTTGGTAACATGTTGATCAACTTATGCTAAGATTACCATTTTATCAGCAAAATTCCAATTGTGGGTGACTTTTTCTCTAAAGCACACACTTAACTAACATATGGCTTTTTTTAAAAATGTTTTTTAGTTATACATGGACACAGTGTCTTTATTTTGTTTACTTATTTTTATGTGGTGCTGAGGGTCGAACCCAGTGCCTCACATGTGCAAGGCAAGTGCTCTGCCACTGAGCCACAACCTCAACCCCACATGATGGCTTTTCTATTGTTTTAAATACCCAGGCAAAAGTATCAGAGTCACGTGCCTGTCCGTGTCAGCCTGTCACACGTGGAGCAGCCAACAGTTTCTTGGGCACCTTAGACGTGGCAGGCACCCTGCTCAGTCCTGTTTTACAGTGAACATCTGAGAAGTCTGATGCTCACTGGGTTCATTAATTGCCCAGAATGACATGGCTTGATATTTAAATTCAAGTTGCCTGACTTACCAGCTTCTGTTCTTAACCATTAACCTCTCTAATCACTATGGCATTGCAGTTTAGTAATCCTACACATGAAAATCACTTCCCTGGAAAATTTGAGTTTTAGTTTAATTATACATGACTTGTTTAAAGAGCATCACAAAAGAAAACATCCATATTCCACCAAATAATTAATTCTCAGCGCTCATTTTACTTGGCCTGTCTGCAGCAATTGACCTAGGTGTCGTCATCTCCTGTGAACGAGTAGCTTCCAGAGTGCTGGCGCTCCCAGATTTCCTCCTACCAGTCTGGGTGCCCCTTCTCAGGCCCCTTTGCAGGTTCTTCCCCAATCTCCTTGCCATTTAATATGGAAGAGCCCTAAGGCTCAGTGCCTGAGCTTTTTCCCTCTCTGAGGAAAAAATAAAATAGAAATAGAATAAAAAATATGCGTTTGCACTTTCAGGGAACCCATCCAGTCTCCAAGCTTTAAATGCCATCCATCCAGTGGCGAGTGATGAATTTATACCTCTTGTGTTCCAGGCTCACATAGCCAACTGGCACGGGGCACCTCCACCTGAGAGCTTAATAAACATCTCAGACCTAAAGCATCCAAACCATCTGCTCTCCAAACTCGCTCCCCCACCGTCTTCCTCGACTCAGAAAATGGCAACTCCATTTGTTCAGTTGCTCAGGCCAAAACCCTTGGAGTCATCTTTGACCCCACTCTTTCAAAGACCACATTCAATTTGTCAAAATCCTGCCCACTCGGCCTTCAAGTGATATTTTAAAACAACAACAAAATCTCCACGTGCACGTTATAGGAAACAGGCTGAAGGCACAAGGTAACACCATGAGCTGTGGTCAGCAGAGTCCAGGAGGTGCCCGTTCCATTTACAGAATGGGAGGGAAGAAGGGAGAAGTGGGAGCTCCAGCATATGGATGTTTGTCCCCCAAAAGTTCATGTGGGGCCCCATGGAAGGTGATTAGATTATGCGCCTCTGCCTTTGTGAATGGATTCATGCTGTTTCTGGGGAGTGGACCAGGTCTCACAGGAGTGGACCAGATCCTGTGAGTGCCAGCTATTATAAAAGAGCAAGACTAGCCTCTCTGCATTCTCTTGCTTCCTATCTCACCCTGTGACATCGCTCTTTAGAATATTATTCTACTGTCGTGTAACAATAGCCTTCACCAGAGGCCCAACAGATGGGGTTTTCAGTCTCTGAAACTGATCTTTTCTTTATAAAGGATCCAGACTCAGGTGTTTTGTTATGGCAACACAAAGAGGACTAAGATTCTTGAATTGTCAACTTCCTAAAGATGGACAATAGAATGGTGGTTGCTTGGGGGTGGGGAAGGGAAGCGGGGAGTTATTAGTGCACATGAAGTCTGTTTGGGAAGATGAAAAAGTTGTAGAGAGAGATGGGTGGTGGCCACACAAGAACCTGCATATACTTCATGCCACTGAACCACGCACTTTAAGATGCTGAAAATGGTGATGTCTCGTGTATGTTTTACTACAGCAAATTTTAAAAGGAGAGAGTTTTAGGACATCCATAAACACAATGCAATGCTTGGACTTTGGGTCCTGATTAGAACAAATCAATACATCAATTGAACAAATCAACTGTAAAAACATAGTATATATAACCCAGGCACGGTGGCGCAAGCCTGTAATCCCAGCACTTAGGGAGGCTGAGACAGGAGAATCGCGAGTTCAAAGCCAGCCTCAGCAACGGCGAGACGCTAAGCAACTCAGTGAGACCCTGTCTCTACATAAAACACAAAATAGGGCTGGGGATGTGGCTCAGTGGTCGAGTGCCCCTGAGTTCAATCCCCAGTACCAAAAACAAACAAAAAAACAGTATATATAAAAAAATTTTACATATGAGTTGGATATTTATAGATTGTCAATGTCTTAATTGCCATTCTTTTATTGTAATAATTGATAAAAAGTTCTTATCTTTTAGAAATACATTCTGAAATATTTACGAAGTTATATATTTAAAATTTTCTTTAAATCTAATCTACTCCTGGCCTGGGGATGTACTCCGTGGTAGAGTGCTTGCTGGCATGTGAGGCCCTGGGTTCCATCCCCAGTACTATACACACCATAGATTGTTTGTTCAGCACAGTGACACACCCCTGTAACCCTAGTCGCTTGGGAGCCTGAGGCAGGAGGATTGCACTTTCAAGGCCAGCCTGGGCAATTTAGCAATACCCTGCCTCAAAATGAAAAGGTCTAGGGATGTAGCTCACTGACAGACTGCTTGCCTGGTATGCATGAAGCCCTAGGTTCAATCACCAGTACTAAAAAAAAAAAAATTCTAACCTATTGGATAGAGATATAGATGAAATAAAGATTGGCCAAGTGGGATTGTCAAAGCTGGCTAATGGATACGTGGGATTCACTTCACATTTGTATGCTTGAAATTTTCCAAAATAAAGCTTTTTTGGGGTACCAGGGATTGAACTCAGGGGCACTCGACCACTGAGCCACATCCCCAGCCCTATTTTGTGTTTTATGTAGAGACAGGGTCTCACTGAGTTGCTTAGCTCCTCACCATTGCTGAGGCTGGCTTTGAACTCACCATTTTCCTGTCTCAGCCTCCCTAAGTGCTAGGATTTCAGGAGTGTGCCATCACGCCCAGCTCAAAATAAAAGGCTTTTTAAACGCCGTATGTATATGTATAAAGATCCCCTCTGGACATCTGTATGGTGCCCGTCATCCCTCCCGTGGCTTACTGCAAGGCTCTCCTAATGGCCTCCCTGTCTGCCATACTCCCTACCCCATTCTCCCGGCCTCCTCATCCCACTCAGCATCCTGAGGGATGCTGTTAAATCCTCGTGGCACCTCTGCTTGGAAACTTCCATGGTTCCTGTATGGTTCATGTTTTGGAGCATAATCAGCAATGCCAGAGTGCCGAGGGGTGGTTAGGGCGTGAGGTCTTTGCCCTCACGAGTGGATTAGTGGATTATTCCAGGAGTGGGGTCCCGAGAAGAGCAAGAGTCTGCCCCACACTCCCTCGCCACCTCCTGCCATGGGATAATGTAGCAAGAAGGCCCTCCCCAGATATGGGCTCCTGGATCTTGGAGTTCCCAGCCTCCAGGACTATAGGAAATAAATCTCAGTTCTTCATAAATTACCCAGTCTCTGGTATTCTGTTATAGCAGCACAAAATGGACCCAGACAACTCCTCATCTCCACATGGAACAGTAGCCTAAGGGGTCCTGTGTGATGCACTGCCAGCCCACACCCCATGCCTCCTGTCCTGCACCACCCTGATCACTCCTTCCAGCCACACCAGCCTCCTTTGACAGTCACCAAGCACGCTCCCATCTCAGGCCTGTGCCCGGGCTGTTCCTGCTCTTTCCTGGTGTGTCCACATGGCTCACTCAGTCAAGGTATCCCTGGCGACTTGGTCTAAGAGCATAAATTCCTTGGTTCTGTACTCATTCCAACACCCTTCTAATCACCCATCCCAGGATGATTTTCTAAGTTTCCCTTTAGAAGTTATCACCATCTAAATCATATGACAGGATGGTAATGATACAGGTTAATCTATAACATATGTGGATCATACCATATGCTCTATGCATTCTACTTGGCCATTTTGGTCATGATCAGCCTCTCCCAAGAGAACGGAAGCTTGCCATGGCAGGAATTTATGCCTGTCACATTTGCTACTTAATCACCAGCACCCAGAACAGCACCAGGCACCAGCAGGCAATCACTAATATCTGCTGAAGGAAGGAAGGAATAAAAGAAGGAAGGAAGAAAGGAAGGAAGTTCAGCCTGATTAAAAGTTGGTGATCTTGGAGCAGCATTCATTCATTGAATCAAAATACACTTATGGAGTCCTTGCTGTATTCTAGTTACCACAGGACAAGAATTTATAGGAGTCCCCCAAACACCACTCTCATATTTGTGATTTTCGGTCTGGGATGATTTATGTAAAAGTTGCTGTCAACCCAGATTCAGAAAATCTCATTGAAAATCAACCAGCAGTGCTGAGCCCGGAGGGGCATGCCTGTAATCCCAACAGTTTGGGAGGCTGAGGCAGGAGGATGGCAAATTCAAAGCCAGCCTCCGCAGTTTAGTGAGGCCCTTAGCAACTTAGTGAGACCCTGTCTCAAAATAAAAAGTTTTAAAACAGTGCTGGGGATGTGGCTCGGTGGTTGAGTGTCCCTGGGTTTAATCTCCAATACCAGAAAAAAAAAGGGGGGGGTGGGGACCAGAGCCAGGCACAGTGGCACATGCCTGTAACCCCAGCATCTCAAGAGGTTAAGACAGGAGGATTGCAATTTTGAGGCCAGCCTCAGCAACTTAGCCAGATCCTGTCTCAAAATAATAACAAATAAATTTTAAAAAGCAAGGAAGGGCTGGGGATATAGCTCAGTGGTAAAGCGCCCCTGGGTTTAATCCCAAGTACCAAGGATCACTCTGCAACTGGAGTTCAGGAACAAAGCCAAATGTCACAGTACAAGTGGAATCCCGGTTATGTGGTGAGCTCACTCTCAGTGCTGACATCGGGCTCAGTGCGTTTCTGTTTATACAGGACTGAGGAGCAACCTGCTCCTGTCCACTCTGGTGGCCTTCTGCAGATCACCCTCCCCATGGGCTCTGGTACCATCATCCCTGGCCAGAGGTGAAACTTGCCCACCATGTCCTGCTTGTTCTGTCCCCTAAATCTCTCTCATTCCCTTTCTGCTCCCAGCCTTCCTCGACTATCCCCTCTGGGGTGGCCCTGGGGTCCAGTGTCTTCTCCCCCTTCAGTCTGCTACCCTCCCACCTTCCTCTGCATGGCTGCCGGGGGTCCTCCTGGGACACACGGCCTTGTGGGCTCCCAGCCTGCCCTCATTCAGCACGCACGTTTGACACCTGCTACAGGCCGACAAGTCACTGTGACAGGAGGCAGGACTCCGCAGGAGAAAGCCACGCACGCTTCCCACCATCCCAGTGAGTCGGAAGGGAGGAGAGAGCCCGCAGACCAGCAGCAAATTCCTTGACACGCAGGAGAGGTGGCTCCCTGTCCATCTGCCTGTCCATCTGCATCTCTCGCTGCTTCCCCAGAGTGAGGTGCACGGAAGCCACATCCCCTGTGGGCCTCCCGTTCCTGGTGGCTTACCTCTGCTCCTCTCTCAGCACTGAATACTGGGTCAAATGCTTCCAGAATATTCCACCCTCCTCCTATCGTGTCGTGAGTAGTGCAATAATGACTTGCAGGCGGATTGTCTTTAAATGTTCAATCACACCAATCATCAAATATAAACAATTAATGCAAAAAGTGCTGGGTGCGCTGGAGCACCCCAACTAGCATTCAGTGCACCCTAATTAAACACTATAGGCAAGTCACACTCTCCTAGGGCAACTAAACACTACCAGCAGTTCACATAATCCTAGGGCAACCACGAGCTCCAAAATACCTCCGGTGCCACACAACTTCTTTCAGCCAAAGAGCAGACATTGTCCTTGTCTGGTGGTTTTCTTCAGCCGACAAGTGGACATCAGGGAATGGTGGAGTTGGTCCAGGGATGGACAGCAAGGTGGCCAGTCTCACGGAGGTCCTTGGAGCAAAGCCCCCAATGTGGCAGGACAAGCAGTTTAAATGCAGTTCCGAGTTGGTGGTGTGAGCTGGTGACTGGTTACACCCAGTGAAAGTCAATGTCCATTGGTTATGTCCAGTGAGATAGTATAATTGCAACTGGGCATATTCTTTGCGCGTGTGCATGGAGCTGTGCTCCCTATCAATTGTACCAGTCATTGCTAAGCAGGCCTATGGCTAGTGCCCCTCACAGCCCCTTATCCATTGCAAGCAGGCATGAGTGAGCACGTCAATGGCTGCTGTTCCTTATAGCCAGCAACGGAGTGAGTCCCGGCGTGTCCAGGCACGTCTACGGCAGATGCTCCTTACACATTGCATTTGGGCTGGAGTCACCCCAACAGAGAAGCTCTGGAAGGCCTCTGACAGAAGACTTCAAGGGGCAGAAATAAGATGGGAAAAGAACTTGAAACTGGGTGAGTCCTAGTATATCACTGAAGAGTGCAAAAACTTGTTAAGGGCTGGTCTGTACCTAATTCACTTGGGTCCCCAGCACCTGGCTCAGTGCTTACAAGAATTAATGTGAACAACCTGGAGCAGAACATCAATCATCCATCATACATTTTAAAACATTCTGGTTATTTGGACTTTCTGGTTAAGTTTTGCCCCCAAATTTAGATGTTAAGGCCATTTTCCTAAAATAAAATTCCGCTAATATAACTTTTTGCTTGAGTTGTACACAAACTTGATGTTACTTTTATTTTGGTGCCAGGGATTGAACCACTGAGCCACATCCCCAGGCCCTTTTATTTTTTATTTTGAGACCGGGTCTCCCTAACTTGATTAAGGCCTCACTAAGTTACTAAGGCTGGCCTCAAACTTGCAATCCTCCTGCCTCAGCCTCCTGAGTCACTGGGATTACAGGCATGTGCCACCACACCTGGCTCTCCATGTTACTTTTTAAAGATGCTAAATAACACGGGCCACCTGTTTGTAGAACCCTTTGTAGTCTCTTCACCCCAATGAACCAAAGCTGCTAGGCAAGACAAAAAAGGAGCTAAATACTGACCTCCTTTACCACAGTTGCTGTGTCTGTCACCTCTGGCAGATCCTGGGGAGCAGATCCCAAGGGGCTGCCCCTTCTGATGCATTCTGGGATGAGATTGGCTCCTAGATCCTGTCCTGGGGACTTAAGCAACTCAACAGGATACTGTCTCTAAATGAAATATATATATATGCTGGGATGTGTGGCTCACTGGTTAAGTGCCCCTGGGTTCATTCCTCTATACCAAAAAAAAAAAAAAAAGACAACAAAAACCTGTTAACAGTACTTGCCTCTAATCAGGGGGATTTAGAACCTGGGGTCAGGCGAGAGAAAGACTTATTTCAGTGTACAATCATTTGTGTTTTTTGGGAAAACATTTTCTTACTTTGTGCATGTATTATTTTTTCTTTTAAATCCCACTATCCTTGAACAAAAATAAGTACTAACCATGTGTTTAACCAACTCTGAGTCACTGAAGGAAAAAAGATTCCAATGGCAGAGGAAATGGTTTTTGCATCAGGCACCAAAGCCAGCCCTAAGAAAATCACAACCCAGATGAAGCTGCTTTAGAGACAATGGTATGTAGGATTGTCAACAGAGTGGGAGACAGACAATGTGGGGAGAGAAATCTCCTTTTGCCATTTTTTGCTCTTTTTGTAGAGAGAGAAATGTGTAGAGAATAAATCAACCAAGCAGCGTGGAACCCTTTTTTGGAAGTAAAAAATCTCACCACATTTTAGGCTTGAAGGGCCAGCTTCCTCATTTGCAAAAAGAGGATAATAACACCCATCTGTTATTACCAATGCTGGGAAGGTATTTGGTGTTTTCTCAGGGGGACTTTGACGCACACAACCACCAGAGAAGGTGGGAAGCATTCATGTCCTCAGCGTCTCCTGGGAGCCAAGCTGAGTGTTTGATTTTTAAGCAATCACGTTAAGTAGGTATTATAAGAGTTCTCATTTTATAGAGAAGGTAGAGGCTCAGAGAAGGTCTGTAACTTGTTCAAAGTCACAGAGCTAATGAGGACCAGAAGCAGGATTCAAATTAGGGCTATCTGATAACAAAGCCTGGTTCTGCTTAAGTCCTCGCTAAGTTGCTAAGGCTGGCTTTGAACTCAGGATCCTCCAACCTCAGCCTCCCGAGCCACTGGGATTACAGGTGTATGCCACCTCACCCGGCTTGTTAACAGGTTCTTATGGATCCTTTCAGAGAGGATCTTTGCATTTACAATCAAGGAGCATCTTTAAGATGAGAATTAGGACCTTGCCCCATGCAAGGGATATAAGGAATTAGTGTCAACAGTATCACAAAATCAGTCAACTGTGGAGGGAAAAATAAGATTAACCTAAAGGAACACTAAGGACTAAGGACGATTTCGGGCCAAACATCTTGGGACAGATTGGAGTTTTATTCCATTAAGAGAGCCTCTCAGTGCTGAGTGTTTGGACCCAGGTGTCCAGTGTAAAGATGGTCCTAGAACCATCTGACTAGATTCTCTATGAAAACAATATTGTGTGCTTTCTTAAAATATTGTCCTGAGGAATCTTTATCTACACAGTAATAAAAAGAGAAGATGAGACCTCACCGTCTCCTCAATTTAATGATGTTCTTACAAAGAATAGAATTTAAGGTATGAATCTGCTATACCAAGCGACTCAGGTGTCATTTATTCGACAGGTATTTATTGAGAGCTTCTGATACTTCAGGCTTCCCTCAGGCCAGGAGATGGGGAAAGGAGTCGAGCATCTACCAGTTGTTATTTCTGACTTCCTCTTTATCTGTATTTCCAGCCATTTAGTGATAGTTCTTTCACTTGAGTCTCTCAGAAACCCTGTGAGTTGAGAGAGGTAAAGTGACGTGCCCAAGATCACGTGGTTGACGCGTGGCAGAGTTGGAGACCTCAAACAGGGGTCTTCCCCGGACATGGCTGCACCTCCCCAGGCTCAGGATTCTTGAATAAAGTCTTCCGTTTCTCTTAGTGAACTACTGATAATAGGTAGAGACTCTCCACTATGTTCATAACAGCATTATTTACAAGAGCTGAAAGGCAGAAGCAGCCCAAGTGCCCATCGATGAACAAATGGATCCACGAAATGCGGTATGTCCACACAATGGAATATTATGCAGTCTGAAAAAGGAAGGAAATTCTGACACATGCTACAACACGTGTGAACTTAGAGGACATTATGCCCAGATAAATAAGCCGGTCACCAAAGGATGTGCCATATGATTCCACTTATATTAGGTACTTAAAGTAGTCACATTCATAGACAGAAAATAGAATGGCGGTTCCATGTGTTGGGGGAGAAGATAATGGGGAGGTTAGTGTTTAGTGGGTGCAGAGACTCAGGTGTGCAGGATAGATGGTCCATGGGTGGATGGTGGTGATGGTTGCCCAACAGTATGAATGCATTTACTGCTACTGAACAGTATGCTTCAAAATGGTCAAAATAGTAAATTTTTAAAACATATTTTTTGCTAGGCAAATGCTCTGGCACTAGTCCCTCAAATGGTAAATTTTATGTCCTGTGCATGCAGGAGGCCTGGGGAACTATTTTGTTTGGTGCTCTAGGACTTCAAGGAGCAGGGCAGAGGTCAAGGTGCAGCAGGTGAGGGTGGAGGGCAAGGATTTAAACTCTGGTTGGGGCAAAGGCTTCTGGCTCATGCAGTTCTAGGCTGCAACCCCAAATCTCTGCCTCCTGTGGCAGATACTTCTGTCCATGTGGAGCCAGTGCCCCCTCGTGGTGAAACCCAGGTAGCACTAATTATGCATGTACCTACTGTAAATTAGAGCTTCATTGTTATTGGAAACTCTTGACATAAAAAGGAAAATCCAGTTGGATTAAAAAATCCATGAGGGGCTGGGGTTATGGCGCAGTGGTAGCGTGCTCGCCTAGCATGCGGGAGGCACTGGGTTCGATCCTCAGCACCACGTAAAAAATAAAATAAAGATATTCTGTCCACCTACAACTAAAAAATAAATATTTTAAAAAAAAAAAAAATCCATGAATCATGAGAAGTCCCCATGCTGCACTTGTCAACAGAAGAAACAGATTATGAGCCCAGCACAGTGGCGCACGCCTGTAATCCCAAAGGCTCCGAAGGCTAAGGCTGGAGGATCACGAGTTCAAAGCCAGCCTCAGCAACTTACTGAGGCCCTAAGCAACTTAGGAAGACCCTGTCTTTAAATCAAATATTAAAAGAGCTATGGATGTGGCTCAGTGGTCAAGCACCAGTTCAAGCCCTGGTACCAAAAAAAAAAAAAAAAAAAAAGACTAAATATAGTTTCAACAGTTGAAACTTTTTGGATCACATTATTTTGAGGGCAGTGATTCTCACTGACCATTAATCAAAAATGTAAAGAGAATGTAAAAGTTAAGGGAATTAAAAATTCTCATAAGGAATCACATCTAGTCATTTCAAGCATAAAATCTAATGTAAAAAAGGTTAGATCCCTCGAAGCAAGCTCTGGTTTCTCATTAAACATTTGTAAAGATATCTGGGGGAAGTGTTATACAAATTTGATATTCATACCTTCCTTTTTGTTTTATATTTTATTTTCTAATAATATAATGTAAAGAAAATGTAAAAACCTCTTTTATTTATTTAGACACCCTAAAGTCTTCTTTGGTTTATTCCATAGGAAAAACAAAAAATTTTTCTGTAAGACCCATGTACTCAAAAAGACTGGGAATGAATGTATCTATTCCATCCTACATGTTACTCCTCTGAGAATCTTCTGGGTCCCCGGCTCCATACATGAGTCCACTATAGCTCCTTAAAGCTTGGGCAACCTCAAGTCCTATTCAGATTGTGTCATGGAGTTTTAGATACGCAATGAAATCATTCATGTAAATGCTAATACAATAGTCAGTCCCCCTTAACCCATGGTATCACTTTCTGCAGTTTCAGTTATCGACAGTCAGTCATGGTCCAAAAAGATTAGATGGAAAATTCCAAAACTAAACAATGCATGTTTTAAATTCCATGTCATACTGAGTAGCATGATGAAATCTCTCACCATCCCACTCTATCCCACCCAAGATATGAATCATCCCTTTGTGCAGAGTATCCACACTGTATATGCTACCCATCTGTTAGTTGCTTAGTAGCCATCTTGGTTATCAGAGCTGCTGCTATGGTATCACAGTGCTTGTATTCAAGTAAGAAGGTGACGAGAAGCCTGCTTTTACTGCTATAATGTTTACATCATTTACCTCACTTCATCACATGGGCATCACATCATCTCACATCAGAAGAAAAATAAGATTAATTCATTTTTTTCAGAGTTCTGGAAGCTGGAAATCCCAGATCAGGGTGCAATACAGCCAGGTTCTGGCAAGGGTTCTCTTCCTTGCTTGCACCCCACAATCCACCTCCCAAAGACAAGTGCTAATAGCAACTTGGTGTCTTTCCTTTGAGTATTTTTCCAGTGAGGCCTTTTTTCACATAGTTGTACCATATATCAAATGGCATTACCTATTTTTTCCATTAACATGATAATACGTATCTCCTCAGTAGAAGCCAAATGTCTACGTGTGTGTGCACACGCGCTCACGGCTTAAGGCTTAAACCCAGGGCATTCTACCACTGAGCTACATCTCCAGCCCTTTTTTTATTTGAGACAGGGTCTCACTAAGTTGCTGAGGCTGGCCTTGAACTTACGATCCTCCTGCTTCAGCCTCCTGCGCCTGGCAGGAATGTCAACCTTTGATCACCCCACATCAATCATCTTCCAAAGAACACCTTGATCTTCCTTTTGTAAATTCTCCCTCCCCATGAGTATATCACTTTGGAAGCTAAATCCAGGTGCTGTTGTTTTTCTTCCCCAATGCTGGAGGGGCCAGAACTGCCACTTCTTGCCTCGGGGCAAGCCGGAGGCATCCTGTGGACAGCTGGTGCAGAGGAAGGGACTGTTCCAGGTGAGTTGTTGCCACTTGGGGCCTCTTCTTGGCAGCTCCTGCAATGGGACTGTGGAAGAGACTCCAGCTGGTTGGAATTCTAAAGCTGCTTTTATTCCAGCCCTCTTGTGACCTGGGTCTCTAGCTCACTTTGATTTGATTTCCACAATTTCCTTTTGCTTAATAGGCCAACGTCAGTTTCTATTGCTGGCAGCTAAAGGATCCTTGCTGATAAGCCTCCACTGTTAAATTTTCTTGAAAGCTGAGATTTTGATGCCTATGTGATCTTCCATCTCAGGGCTATGCTCCGGGGCACTTAACCATGTCCATTTTACTAGACATTTAGGTTTGATAAACAATGTTGTGCTGGAAGGTTTTTCCATATTTCGAATTCCTTAGGTCAGGGACCCATGAGCCACCCTTGTTTTGTTTTTAGCTATGTCCCCAGCCCTTTTTATTTTTATCTTGAGACAAGTTGTCACTAAATTGCTGAGGCTGGCCTTCCCAACTCACTGGGATTACAGGTGTGCACCACCAGGCCTGGTACAACCCTCGTTTTCAAGTTCTCGGTGCGTTATGATTTCATCATTTCTTTGAAGTCTTGTTTAGTCATTTTGCCACACTCACAGTGAAATAGCCTTTCATCATCATAATTTAGTTCTTTCACAGCTCTGAAAACACCTTCCCAGAGATCCGTCAGGGCTAGAATGACTGTTTTTTGCCCAATGTCCCCCTAACACCATTTTCCATTCTACTTTCACTATTCCACTAGGAGTGAAACAGGCAACCGTGAGGCCAGGGTTAGGGTGGCAGAAATGGGCCACTTTCATACACTGCAGGTGGGAGAGCAAATCAGTGCAAGAGGGTCAACGCTGCCAGATTCCATGGCGCATTCCTGTAATCCCAGCAACTCAGGAGACTGAGGTAGGAGGATTGCAAGCTCAAAAGCCAGTCTCAGCAATTTAGCAAGGCTCTGAGCAACTTAGTGAGTCCCTGTCTCAAAAAATATAAAGGGCAGGGGATGTGGCTCAGTGGCTCAGTGGAGAGAACCCCTGGGTTCAATCCTCAGTACAAAAAAAAAAAAAAGTCACTGCTATCACAACAACAAATGTACTTAAAGTTTGCCCTTTGATTTCACTTCTAAAAATTTGTTGTCAATGCATTCACATGTGCACAAAGTGATAGTGTATTTTTTTTTGTAACAACAAAAGATTGGAAATAATCTAAATGTTCAGCAAGAAGGGACTGATCAGATAGATGACACATCTGTAAAATGGACTGGTAAGTCCCCCCAGAAAGAATGAGCAAGATCTTAAGTGCTTGAACTCCACAATAGTTTTCAAATAAAAGAAACTAGAGCAAGGTGCATAGCTGTGTGCATAGGATGCCACCATTCTATTTAGAAGGTAAGACAAAAGGAAAGAAAGAGAAAAATCTGTCTATCTATCTATATGTACATATATATATACATACTTTTTGTTGTTGTTGTTACCGGGGATTGAACTCAGGGACACTCGACCACTGAGCCCCATCCCCAGCCCTATTTTGTGTTTTATGTAGAGACGGGGTCTTGCTGAGTTGCTTAGCACCTCGCCCTTGCTGAGGCTGGCTTTGAACTCGCGATTCTCCTGTCTCAGACTCCCTAAGTGCTGGGATTACAGATGTGCGCCACCACGCCCGGCTGTATACATACTAATAAATGAACACACACACACACACATATACTTGCTTATAAATGATCATAATATCTCTGGAAGCATTTGCTGATAAGCTAGTAGTTCCTTCCCGTGAGGTTTTAAGGAGCTGGAGACAGGTGGGAGTAACTTTTTCATATCCCTTTGGGCTTCTGAATTTTGAATCATTTAAATGCATTATCTGCTAGAAAAGAGAAAGAAAACCTTAAAAACCACGGTGAGAAGAGACAGAGACGAGCGAGAGAAGGCCAGCTGTGGCATGAATCTGGCGTTACTGTTTATATCTGGGGTGGGGAACTTGGGCCAAAAGAGAACATATATGAAGCTCATGTGACGCACACCTGTGACCCCAGAGACTCGGGGCTGAGGCAGTAGGATTGCAAGTTCAAGGGCAAGACCCTTTCTCAAAATAAAAAATACAAAGAGCTGGGAATGCAGCTCAGGGGTAGAGAGTCCCTGGGTTCAATCCCCAGTCCTGGGGATGGGGAGAGAATATTTGATGGTCTGGGTGCACAGAGGTGGGAGGAGTGTGCAAACCCAACAGACACACCACCCATTTACTACCACAGGCCTTCTTACACTAGCAGTGTGTTCAGAATGGCAGGCGAGTATGGCCTGAGTCGGGGGAAGAAGCCCCCTCCCATGGTTTATCAGGACACAAAGCTCCAGAGGGCTGGAGGGAAGTGGGGACTGTGGTAACTGATCTTGGGCGACCAGGGGAAGAAGGCTTACTTCTAAGAGGACATGTGTGAAAAAGTTGGAGTCGGGAACATGGTGGGAGAAAATGTCAGGAAAAACAGAAAAAAGGGAAATTCAAACTACAGAAACTCAATTCTATGCCAAGAGCGGCCCTGGTGGTGGACCCTGCAGGTTGCCAACCTCTGGGCCCCTTCTGGGAGCAGCACTGGGGTTTTCCTTAAGCACCCCCTTTTCTCAGTCTGCAGTGGGCTTCCTGAACCTTGGCGTTACTGACATCTGGTATCCAGTAATTATCTGCAGTAAGGGATTGTCCTGTGCCTTGTAGGATGTTTAGCAAGACCCCTAGCCTCTACCCAAGAGATGCCAGTAGCATCCCTGTCCCTTAGTTGTGACAATCAAAAATTACTCTAGAGCCAGACATGGTGGCGCATGCCTGTAATCTTAGCACTTTGGGAGGCTGAGACAGGAGAATTGCGAGTTCAAAGTCAGCCTCAGCAACAGCGAGGAGCTAAGCAACTCAGTGAGACCCTGTCTCTACATACAACACAAAATAGGGCTGGGGATGGGGCTCAGTAGTTGAGTGCCCCTGAGTTCAATGCCTAATACCAAAAAAAAAAAATTAGACATTTCCAAATGTCCCCTGAGGTTCAAAGTCACCTCCACTTCTTAATGGATCTATATGGTTTATGCCAAGCCAAACAAACGCCTTGGTTCAAGGTAGGACACACAAACCAGACCTGTCAGCTAATGCAGGTGCACCCCCCATCACCGCAGCAATTAGTTCAGAGATGAGCAGAAGGCCCACGTTGGCCCAATCAGTGAATCCCATAATAGTCATCAGGAAGAGGGATGCCTTTCTAACACTATTGCTGAGAGAATAAGCAAGTGTCTTAAGTGAGCCCAAATGTGAGCGTGCATGTGCACACACACACACACACACACACTCAGAGGCATACCTGAGATCCTGGATCTAGCCAAACCTGAAGGCAACCTGTGGTAGGAAGAACTCTATGATGGCTTTCCCTAAATTCTTAGTCCATGGCTTATACAGAAAACTGAGACCTTGCTCAATGGGCCACAACCATCTGCTGGTGTTATGGTTTAGATATTAGGTGTCTCCTAAAAGCTCATATGTGAGACAATGTAAGAACATTCAGAGGTGAAGTAATTGTGTTCTAAGAGCCTTAACCCAATCAGTGAATTAATCGCCTATTGGGGATTAACTGAGTGGTACCTGAAGGCAAGTAGGGTGTGGCTGGAGGAGGTGGGTCTTTGGGGGCGTGGCTCTGGGATGCTTATTTTGTATGTGGTGAGTGGAGTCTCTCTGCTCTCTGATCATCATGTGAGCTGCCTCCCTCTACCACACTCTTCCACAATGATGTTCTGTCTCACCTTGAGCCCCAAGCAATAGAGCTGGCTCTCTATGGACAGAGACCTCTGAAATCATGAGCCCCCAAACTTACTTTTCCTCCTTAAAATTGTTCATGTCAAGTCTTTTTAGTCACAGCTACAAAAAAGCTGACTAACACAGCTCAAAAGCATCTCTCAAGGACCTGAGAACTCTTCTCAAGAATATAACCATCAAAATAGTAAGACTTCAGTCTCTAAAACTCTACTGGACACAGAATCCTAACTTCAATCATTACCAACCAAAAACCCAGCTGGCCAATCTCATGGACATAAGCCACCCCCTCGTATTCTTACTTCTTTCTGAGACCCCATATTCTGCCTTAGTTATTTGCTTTTAGTTGGCTTAAAATCACTAATTCTGGAGGTCTCACAGCTGAGCTGTATGTTACTAGGCTCCCCCAGCTCTGCTGTGGATGACACTTCTGAGTGCATGAGTCATTTCAGGGACTTGGGGGCCATTTTTGTTGAGATCACCAGTTCTTCACCTGGGGCTACAAGGGCATCAGATCAGTGGTCTTTTGATATCAGGAAACTAAAATCCCCACCTTCAGGTCCTGCTAACTGTCATTTTCAGACATCACCCTTCCCCATGCCTCAGAAAACATGACATCCTTATTCCAGAAATATCCCCCAAGTTTATCCTCAGGGAGGCGAATTTGAGACTTGGGTCACCTACCTCATACTTGGTCCCCTTGCAAATAAACTCTCTCTCTCTTACAAAATTCATTGCTTTGGTGACTGGTATACCGTACTGCCGGCAAAACCGGGCCTGGTTTGGCGACACACACCATCTACTTATTGAATCAAGCACTGATAATCTAGAGATGGCTAGGAAAGGATTGGGGCCTCAAATCTGTTCAACATAAAACTGAGAGATTATTCTAGGTGATCTAATCACACAGGCCAAGATGAGAAAGACAGAGAGACAGACTTTTTGGTTGCATGGAGGGAAAAAATATCCATGCTGTGAACCACCTATCCTAGGGAAGGGCAGTGGGTGACACTGGGAACTGGAAGTAGTCCAGCTGGAAAGGAGGCGGGACTTCAATCCTACAGGGGGAGGAACTGGATTCTGCCAACAAGAATGATCTAGAAACAGATTTTCCCAGAGTCTCAGGTGACATAGGGATTTCAGTCTTGACCTGTCAGGTAACAAATGGGCCTTGTAAGCTGCTAAGTTGGTGATAATTCAGCAATAACAAACAGCACATGGTTCTTCCCCTGGATTTTTCAGTTCTATGAGCCGCATGAGACAGCTAAGCTAGCTTTCAGTCTAATGGGGTTCACAAACATGCCAGAAAATTGGTAGTTAAAAAGCAGGCCCATTTTTAAGACTATAAAATTAAGATAACACACTGGCACAGTGGTGCACACCTGTATTCCCAGTAACCCGGGAGGCTGAGGCAGGAGGATCACAAATTCAAAGCTAGCCTCAGCAACAGCAAGGAGCTAAGCAACTCAGCAAGATCCTGTCTCTAATAAAATATGAAAGAGGGCTGGGGATATGGCTGGGTGTGTGCCTCTGGGTTTAATCCCTGGTACAAAAAAATAATAATAATTAAGATAACACACCAGAAGACAGGAGGTTGGGAGTCAGCTCAGCCTTCTGAGACAATGTGGTCCGCAGAGATACCAAGAGGTCAGAGCCAAGAAAAACAAGATCATTACAATCAAACCCACTGCCCTGCTCCAAGACCCAATTAGGAATTTTCCCAGATGATAAGGAGAAACTTCAGGTGGGAAGAGGGGAAAGACATGTAGTCACTGTAGTCACCGGAGTAGCTACAGTGACATTACCTTTATTAGCATAGTAAAAATCTCACCCCAGGAGGAGACTTAAGATGGTGTGAGTCATGCCTTGAAAGTGCGATGAGGAAGCATCCAGGTATGAGATTCCACCTGCTGTGGGATGACATTGCGAGGCTGGACCCTGCTTGCCCCGTGGATGCCATAAAAGCTGTGTACCTTTGTCCCTTGTCATTGTCAGCCTGGGATTTCCATTCCCACGTGCTTCCTTCTTGTGCTGAAGCCTAAGAATCAAGAGCCTGGTTCTGTGCCAATGTGCCCGTTTCACATTTTTCTGATAGCGAGCACAAGATGTGCACGTTCCATCTTTCCCTTAACCCAGTGGGAGTTGCCATCGCCGTTTCCAAGCAGGTCCTGTGATGGTTTGGATCTGGGATGTCACCCAGCAGCTCAGGTGTTGAAAGCATGGTCCCTGGTGCACCCATGTCCAGAAGTGGGGCTCTTGGGAAGTGCTTCCATCTTGAGGGCTCTGAGCTCATCAGTGGATTAATCCACTGGGAGCTGAATGGACTACTGGAGATGGTGGAAAATCAAGGCTGGTGGGCATGGTTGGGGGAAGTAGTCCCTGGGTGCATATCTTGGAAGGGCATTTCATGTCCCCAGTCCCTTCTCCTTCCTCTTCTCTTGTCCCTCTCTCTCCCCCGTCCCTCTCTGTCTCTCTGTCTCTCCCCGCTCCACTTCCTGGCTGCCAAGAACTGAGCAGCTTTCCTCTGCCACCCCCTCCGCCATGATGTTCTGCCTCACCTCAGGCCCAGAGCAATGTAGCCAGTCAACCATGGATTGAACCTCCGAAACTCTAAGTCAAAATAAACCTTTCCTCTTCTAAGTTGCTTGTGCCAGTTATTTTGGTCACAGCAACAAAAAGCTAACACAAAACTCCATGCATTATCTTGTGTAGGCCTCATGGCAACCGTGTGAGGTAATTCTTTCCCTTGTTTTCCCCCATGAGGTAAAATTTCCATACAGTGGAAATACACAGATCAATATAATGGCCCAGCTCCACTGGCACATGAGGGAATGCTTTATGGAAGACATTTTCAGTTTCAAATAACAGAAATCTACTTAAAATGGTTATGGGAAAAACAGGGATGGAGAAATTATTAAAATGAGGTAGATATATCTCAGGGATCTTCAAATCAAGACTGCAGCTGGGTCCCAGGGAAGTCATATCATGGGCAGCCAGTTTTCATGCCACCCTTGACCTGTATACAGTGTACCCACATACGTTTTGCTGGAAATCAATTCAGTAGAATCATTAATTTATCAAATGGCTGTGTGATAGATAATTAGGAATCAGAAATAAAACATAGTGTTCCATCCAGCAGAATCTATGGCACCAAAAGCAGCAGCAGGGGACTGTCCCAAGGTGGGACTGATGGAGATTCTGAAGAAGCATTTATGAGGGGAACTTCCAGAGTGCTGTTCAATCCACAAAGGAAAATGAGAGAAAGGAATTTTCTACGGACGTGTTTGGCCACATCAGTAGAGTCTGGGTACAAAGTTTATAAGAAGATTGAAAGGCATTTGGCTCAGAAATTAGCTGGGGCTAATTTCTTCTAGCATTTTTGACAGCACTCTGAACACCTTCATCAGTGCCTAGCAAAGGTCAAGGTCCCCTGTAGGGAAAGCAGGCAGCTGGCTGGGTGACAGAGTGGTCAAGGAGCTCGTTCTGTGTTTCTCAGGCAGGACAGAGGAAGAAAATGGAGTGGACCAGGAGAACCTGGGGGAACATATCCTGTCCTCAACCAGGAGACAGGGCAGAGGGCGGATGCAGCACGTGGCCAGGGAAGGCAAGGCAAGGCGATGGCACTTCAGAGTTGGAGCAGGAGTTGGAATCGGGTTTTCAGAGCAGCTGGAGTGGAGAGCCTGCATTAGGAAGAAGCTAAGTTCAGACCGGGAGGCAGGCCACCTGCCACAAGGATTTGTGGGCTGCATCTAGGAACACGGATTTTATCTGAAGGGCACAGGGCACCTCTGAAGGTTATTAAGCAGAAGAGGAACATTTTCACGTTGATGTTTTGTCCCTGATGGGTAAGTGTGCAGAATGGATTGGAAATTTCAGGGTGAATTCCCGCAGGCCTGAAACTGGCCTGAGCTGAGTAACTGAAGGGAGAGGTGCCTGCTCACCTATGGCCCCTGGTCAAGACACAGAACAGGTTAGTAGCATTGCTCTGCAACATGGATCCAAGGTAAGTTTAAGGGCAGTTTGCTGATAGCTGTGAGATTGGACAATTGCAGCTGGTCTAAGTGAGGCCTGTGGGCTCTGCCACTGGGGTGGTTACATAGTAACAGCATGCCTATGTGACATACTTTGCAGGGCTTAAGAAGCCCCAGCCTGTGCTCCATTTTGGACACCTCGATTCCAAGATGTTCAGGCCCATATGGTTGATTCCTAATCTAAAAGAGAAAGTGCATCCATTCAGCTCTGCAGAAAGAGGAACGTACAGCCTGCCCCTGTCCTCTCCAGACTCTTTGTGACAGAGCTTTTGGCTGCTTCCTGTGCATGGCCTGTTGCTCTGTAATATCTTTTCGTGCAACACTGTCACCTTGGGTCCTATGAGTCCAACCCCTGTCTAGTTACTGCAAAGTAGGAATGACTGGATCTGTGGTATCCCAGTGCCCAATACAGTGCCTGGCACAAAATATGCACTTATTGTAAATATTTGTTGATTAGTTCAGGCTAGAGCCAGTGTGGAGGGAACAGCTGAGACAAGAGGCCTGGGATCCAGCTGCTTCTGTGTCACATAGTCTGCTTGTCATTGCCTGACTGAGCAAACATTTGCTGTAGAGAAAGAAGAGTGGGTGAAATGTCTGGGAAAATAAAGTCACTGAGGTCCTCTCACTTTGGAACAGCTTATGTAGAAGGCCCATTAGACCAACGGCATGTCCAGGAAACTCCCTGGCCTTCGGCTTTAGTTTGCAGTTGCATGTCCCCAGAGATCCATGGGTTGAAGGCTTGGTGCCCAGACTGAGGCACTACTGAGAGGTGATAAATCCTCCTAAAGGATTTATCTAGTGGCTCTAGTGGCTCTAGTGGCTGAGCAAACATTTCTCAAATGAGTAAGTCAATGAGAAAAGGATTTGGACTTGACAATGATCTTCAGGAGCTACAGAGCAAAAGAAAGAAAGGTATATTAGTCAGCTTGATGCTACTGTAACAAAATACCTGAGATCATCAACCTAAAGAGGAAACTTTTCTTTTGGCTCATGATTTTGGAGGTTTCAGTCCACGGTTGGGCAGACTCATTGCTTTTGGGCTTGTGGCAAGGCAGCCTTTCATGGTGGGAGCACACAGTGGAGCCAGCAAGCTCCTGGCATGGCAATTGGGAAGGAAAAAGAGAAAGAGGGGCAGGTTCCTACAATCCTCTTTAAGGGAACACCCCCAGTGGTCTAGCTTCTTCCCACCAGGCACCACCTCCTAAAGGATTTATCACCTCTTAGTAGTGCCTCAGTCTGGGGACCAAGCCTTCAACCCATGGATCTCTGGGGACATTCAACATGCAAACTAAAGCCGAAGCCCAGGGAGTTTCCTGGACATGCCGTTGGTCTCATGGGCCTTCTACATAAGCTGTTCCAAAGTGAGAGGACCTCAGTGACTTTATTTTCCCAGACATTTCACCCACTCTTCTTTCTCTACAGCATTCCTGGGCTTCAGTGACCTTCTTGGAACTGCCAATGACGATCTAAAAGCAGCCTTTGGATACTGGTTTATTCTTGTCAATCTGCTTCTTTTTCAGTTTCTCTTTCCAAAAAGGGCCCCTAATTTTCCTTTGCCTTTAAAAAAAAACCTCTGAGGAATTTTTCCTAAAAAAAAAAAAAAAAAAAGTCTTTTGAAGCCCTGTAGATGGAGAGATCTCTAAAGTACCATCATTTCTTGAGCTTCTCTCTTTTTATCTTAAGCATCAACTGAAGGTGTGAGGCCCTTCTCTAGGTCTATGTTATTTCTCTTCCATAGCCACAAAGTACCTTTTGCACTTAAAATGGGTTTTGATAGAAGGGTCTAGGAGGAAGTTTTAGGTTTTTCTGGGCATTAGTAAGAA
>PVHX01025093.1:0-22957 GCA_004024805.1 Geosciurus inauris | reverse complement strand
GGTGATGGTGGAGGTGATAATCATGGTGAAGATGGTGGTGATGGTGGTGATGGTAATGGTGGTGTTAATGCTGACGGCATTGTGACCACGATGGTGTCACCGTGGGTAGTGATTATTACATCAGTAACGTGCTGGTGACGCTGAGGACTGCTACAGACTGAACTGTGACAGTCACGGTGGAATGGCCTCCTTCCAGACTCCTTTGTGGGAGTCCTACCTCCCAGTGTGTCTGGAGCGGGACCTGTGGGTGGTAACTAAGTTAAAATGAGGACAGAGGGTGGAACTGGATCCACGACGGGATTCTTGCCAGAAGAGCACAGACACCAGACAGGAGTGCATGTGGCAGGGTTAGGCGTCCCAGCCAGCTGAGGAGAGGGCTCAGCAGAAGCCACACCCACCATCATTGTGGCCTGGGGCCTCCAGCCTCCAACACAGTGAAGAAGTCATCCTGGAGGTCGCCCACGCGGCAGCCTGCTGGACTATGGTGGAGGAGCCGCTTCCCCAGGGCACAGCCACCTGCCCGCCAGCCAGCACACCTGAGTTGACAGAGCCCTTTGAGACTCAGCTCCCCCTCAAGCTGCACAGCTCCTTTGTGCCCGATTCACAGGTGAGAAAGCCACGTTCACTGCCATCCACAGCTCTGTGCAGCCACGCAGCTGCCTGGCCCCCGGAATAACTGTCGGGCCCAGGAATTTGGGGTCCAGAATTAACCTCTTGGCTATGTTGAGAGGCAAATGGTCGATAAAGCATTTCACTCTAAACAGCCTCCCTGCTGTGCAAAATGCCACCGAGAAGCACCGCGAAAGTCGCAGGGGTGGGCCACTGGCCCCCTGGTGGAACCTCTCATGTCCCCAAAGGTCGTCTGCCCAGCCCCAGCAGAGCCAGGCAGCCTCAGAGGAAAAGGCTCCACACTCAGCATGAAATGGCTGTCCCTCCCAGGACCTGGCTCCATCCAGTGAATGAATTAATTACTGATTAATTAGTCCTGGGGACTGGACCCAAGGGCAACTTGCCACTGAGCCACATCCCAGCCCTTTTATTTTTAACTTTGAGACAGGGTCTCACTAAGTTGCCCAGGCTAGTCTTGAGTTTGTAATTCTCCTGCCTCAGCCTCCCAGGTAGTACAGTTAGTGGATTAAGTTTTAAAATAAATCCTGTAATTACCTTGTGGAGAGAACAGTTTATTGCAGGGTGCTGGCATCTGTAGCAGCTGGAGAGGGGCATTTAAAACTTAATGAAGGTGGCTCAGTGGCAGAGCATTTGCCTGGCACGTGTGAGGCACTGGGTTTGATTCTCAGCACCACATACAAATAAATAGAATAAAAGTCCACTGACAACTAAATATATATATATATATATATGTATATTGGTACTGGGGACTGAACTCAGGGGCACTCGACCACTGAGCCACATCCCAGCCCTATTTTGTGTTTTATGTAGAGACAGGGTCTCACTGCTTTGCTTAGCGCCTCGCCTTTGCTGAGGCTGGCTTTGAACTCGCGACTCTCCTGTTTCAGCCTCCCAAAGTACTGGGATGACAGGCTTGCGCCACCGCGCCCGGCTCAACAACTAAAAAATATATATATATTTTTTAAACATTATTTATTTTTTTAGTTGTAGGTGGACAGAATATCTTTGTTTTTATGTGGTGCTGAGGATCGAACCCAGTGCCTCACGCATGCTAGGCAAGCACGCTACCACTGTGCCACAATCCCAGCCCCCTAAAAAATATTTTTAAAAAATTATTAAAGCCTCTGGTTTGGCAAACACCCATGTGACCTTCAGATCACGGGTCAGTATTCTGTGTTGGAAGAGCCTGATTTCACTGTAGAAATTGAATTTTTCAACTTCACCAAAACAAACACAAAATTTAGTTTTTACGCTTTTTGTGTGCAAAAAACCCAGTAACCTTGGGATCTATTTGTGATTGCAATGGTTAAACCTGTTAATCAGGAAGATTTAAAATGTGGCACAAGATCCCCGCAGAAGCGTTTCCTCGTGTTTTGATACACAGGAAGCCCAACAATGAACTAGAACCGCGAGTGACCTGGGCTTTCTTGACCTGAGAAGTCCTGGCCCAATGCCTCGGGGCTTCCTAGACCAAGGAGGACAGGAGAGATTGTGAAAAAGTCTACAGCATCTCACGGAGCCAGGCCCGCTGGCCACACCTGTCATCCCCGCGATGACAGCAGAGGCTCGGGAGGCTGGGGCAGGAGGATCGCGAGTTCAAGGCCAGCCTCGGCCAACACATCCAACCCTGCAAGAAGCTCAGATGCATAAAGCCACGCAAGAGGCGGGCCCCTCGGGCTACAAGCCGCGCGCTTTTATAAGTATGTTATCCAAGAGGCAGAACTACAGGGACAGATCAGCAGTGGCTATGGCTGGAGGGGAGGTTTGACCAAAAGGGCTCTAAGAACTTTCTGGATTGTTGTGTTGAGTGAAAGAATGAATGAGAAGGATGCGAGTGATGAAGATTAACCCTTATCGCCACCCGTCCTCTCAGCTCCGCCAAGGTCCTCCCCCTACACGACTTTTCAGCCTCTCCCGCGCGCCCCCTGCCGGTTAGCGGCTCCGCCACATCAAGACCAAATCAGACCCAGTGGGCCGGCTTAGCCTTCTGGAGAATGTAGTCCTTTGGAGCCTTTCCGTGCCTGCCCTTCCGGTCGACCCGGGCAAAGTGACAGCAAAAGGAAAAACGTCATTAAGTTCTCCTGGAGTCGCACAAGTCGTAGTTTGTGGCATGGCATGCTGGGAGTCGTGGTCCTTTGATCCCTTTTTTTGCGCGGCTGTTCGCTGACTAGAACGACAATTCCCATCATGCACCGTGCTGACAGGTTTCAGCGGCTGGCCCGCGGCCTTCTGGGAAATGTAGTCCTCAGCCTTCAACGTCCCTCCGCATCTCACGGAGCTGTCCTGCGCATAGGACTCCATCTCCCGGCATGCCCCCAAAGGCCGAAGGCGCCAGGTCGCCGCAGCCATTTTGTTCCGCCCGCCGCGGCCCTGAGATGGCGGCGGGGGAGACGGTGAAGGTTGCCGCCTGCCCCTCGGGGCCGTAGCCGCCGTCTCCCTGCCCCCCGCGGCCGGCCCATGGGCTGACGGAGGCCGAGACCATGGACCTCCACACCGCCGTGTACAATGCCGCCCACGACGGCAAGCTGCAGCTGCTGCAGAAGCTGCTTAGCGGCCGAAGCCGGGAGGAGCTGGACGAGCTGATGGGCGAGGTGGCGTGCGGGGGGACGCCGCTGCTCATCGCCGCGCGCTACGGCCACCTGGACGTGGTGGAGTACCTGGTGGACCGCTGCGGCGCCAGCGTGGAGGCCGGCGGCTCGGTGCACTTCGACGGCGAGACCATCGAGGGCGCGCCGCCGCTGTGGGCCGCCTCGGCCGCCGGGCACCTGGACGTGGTGCGCAGCCTGCTGCGCCGCGGCGCCTCGGTGAACCGCACCACGCGCACCAACTCCACGCCGCTGCGCGCCGCCTGCTTCGACGGTCACCTGGAGGTCGTGCGCTACCTGGTGGGCGAGCACCAGGCCGACCTGGAGGTGGCCAACCGGCATGGGCACACGTGCCTCATGATCTCCTGCTACAAGGGCCACCGCGAGATCGCGCGCTACCTGCTGGAGCAGGGCGCCCAGGTGAACCGGCGCAGCGCCAAGGGCAACACGGCGCTGCACGACTGCGCCGAGTCCGGCAGCCTGGAGATTCTGCAGCTGCTGCTGGGCTGCAACGCGCGCATGGAGCGCGACGGCTACGGCATGACCCCGCTGCTGGCGGCCAGCGTAACCGGCCACACCAACATCGTGGAGTACCTCATCCAAGAGCAGCCGGGCCAGCCGCAGGCGGCTGGGGCAGGGCCGCCTCGGGAATGCTCCGCCGCAGAGGAGCCGCTCACCTACGAGAGCTGCTGCCCCACCAGCCGGGAGGCTGCCATCGAGGCCCTGGAGCTGCTGGGGGCCACGTATGTGGATAAGAAGCGAGACCTGCTGGGGGCGCTTAAGCACTGGAGACGCGCCATGGAGCTGCGGCACCAGGGGGGCGAGTATTTGCCCAAGCCCGAGCCCCAGCAGCCGGTCTTGGCCTACGACTATTCCAGGGAGGTGAACACCGCCCAAGAATTGGAGGCGCTGATCACGGACCCGGATGAGATGCGCATGCAGGCGCTGTTGATCCGGGAGCGCATCCTGGGCCCCTCGCACCCGGACACGTCCTACTACATCCGGTACCGCGGCGCGGTGTACGCCGACTCGGGCAACTTCGAGCGCTGCATCCGCCTGTGGAAGTACGCCCTGGACATGCAGCAGAGCAACCTGGAGCCCCTGAGCCCCATGACCGCCAGCAGCTTCCTCTCCTTTGCCGAACTGTTCTCTTACGTGCTGCAGGACCGCGCGGCCAAGGGCAGCCCGGGCACGCAGCTCGGCTTCACAGACCTCATGGGGGTGCTCAGCAAGGGCGTCCGCGAAGTGGAGCGCGCCCTGCAGCAGCCCCGGGAGCCCGGGGACTCGGCGCAGTTCACCAAGGCGCTGGCCATCATCCTGCACCTGCTCTACCTGCTGGGGAAGGTGGAGGCCAGCCCCAGCCAGGAGCACCTGAAGCACCAGACGGTCTACCGCCTGCTCAGGTGCGCCCCCCGCGGCAGGAACGGCTTCACGCCCCTGCACATGGCCGCCGACCAGGACACCACCAACGTGGGCCGCTACCGCGTGGGCACCTTCCCCTCCCTGCACGTGGTCAAGGTGCTGCTGGACTGTGGGGCCGACCCCGACAGCAGGGACTTCGACAACAACACCCCCCTGCACATCGCTGCCCGGAACAACTGCCCAGCCATCATGAGCGCCCTGGTGGAAGCCGGGGCCCACATGGACGCCACCAACGCCTTCAAGAAAACTGCCTACGAGCTGCTGGACGAAGAGCTGCTGGCCAAGAGCTCCATGCAGCCCTTCAACTATGTGACCCTGCAGTGCCTGGCCGCCCGTGCCCTGGACAAGAACAAGGTCCCCTACAAGGGCTTCATCCCTGAGGAGCTGGAGGCCTTCATCCAGCTGCACTGAACCCGGAGCCACCGGCCTCGCTGGCTGACCGCACCGAAGGGCCCTCCCGCCCCGGCCCTTCCTGGAACCAGGGAGGAGTCAGTGCACCTGCGCACTGGCGGCCTGCAGGGTCACTTCTGGGAGGGCCAGCCTCCCGCAGCCCCAGGTCCTGGTGTTCAGCCCCCCACAGTGTTAGGAGCGGTGCCCAGCGAGGCGTTGGCGAGGGGAGAAGCAGGGCCACTGGCTGCCCCAGCCCCGCACAGCCCCGTGCCCGCGGCCACCCTGCACCACTTACCGTGGGTTTGGTGTGTGCATAGTGGGTAGGATTCCTGCGCTGGGCACAAGTTCTGAGGTTTTGCTGCTTTTTTATTTTATTTTATATTTTAGGCTTTTTGTTTGCTGGGGCCCGTGAGCTGCCTCCAGGTGGTGAGGGGCTTGGTGCTGAAGCCGCCCATCTCAGTGAGCTGCACTGGGGAACGAGGCCACAGGCCCTAGCACCGGTCCCGAGGTGGCCCTAGGTTTGTACGGGCCTCCTGGGTTCCCATCCTCCTTAGAAAGAGAACAGTTGTCCCCCGAGGATCAAGTCAAGCACCAAAGAAGCCACAACAGCTTGACATATTTGCCTCCCAGGACAGCCTGTGTGAGTCCGGGTGTCACTGTTTACAGAATCAAAGGACAGACCACTTCAGCCTGGAGATGCCGTTGCAGCCTCCCCAGGCTCGGGCGCGTCACAGCAGCCCTCGCCTTTGACCTGCTCCCCGGACCTAAATCCAGGTCTTCCCGAGAAAGGCCCAGCTATGCAGTAACAGGTCGCCAGCACTCGCCCAGCAGCCCGTGGGGCCCTGGGTCCCCCCCCCCCCAGCACCACTAAAAGCAGATAGTTGCCAGGGAAGGTTTGTCAAAGGCACCATTTCTCGTGCTCAGGTGACACTGCAGCTCCTGCAGGAGCAGATCCCAGGCCCACCCCAGCGAGTAGCAGAAGGGCAGCAGCCCTGCCCCTCCCCCCAGGCCTCCACAGCTCGGTGCAACATCTGGCGGAGGCCAGTTTGGATTTGCAGTGTTAGGTAGGAAGTTTATTTATTTACAAGACAAGCTTTTGACTTAACTCAGGAGGAAAATGCAATTCCTGGCCCTCCCAGCGCTCAGCAGGTGAGGGCATTAAAAAGCAGGTGTTTGAAGAGACTGTGCCTCCTTGCCTGGTGGGGGGGCTGGGCTGGGTGCGCAGCCAGTAGGAGGCCCTGCTTGCCCTCCGCTCTTTTAAAATGACAAATCTACGAAGTCCAGAGCCTGCTCTGGGAATGGGCACAGAAGGCGGGGGCACTCCTGCGCCGCCTCCCGGGGCCAGGGAGGGGCGGTGCTCAGTGGGTCCCCGGACCGAGCCCCTTGAGCGTGCAGGTTCCCAGGGCCTCTTTCCGTTGTCCTGCCCCCTCGCCCTGGTGTTAGCACAGCCCCAGGAGCCTGTGCCACCCACCCTCCACCTGCACCAGGGAGGGGTGCTGCTGGTGCTGCCCAGGCCCTGCCATCGCCCTGTCTGCCTGCTCAGGGTGTAGAGGGGGTCCATGGGGTGAAGCCCTCTCCCACCTCCCACTTCCCTGCAGCTGCTGTCTGGGTCCTCTGGGGGCGACCGCAGGCAGCGCCTGCTGCACTGTGTCCCTGCTGCAGAAGGACTGGGTTTGACAACACCCAGCTGGGCACAGTGGCCACACCTGTAACCCAGCAGCTGGGAGGTGCAGGCAGGAGAGTGGCGAGTTCCAGGCCAGTCGGGGCAGCTTCCTGAGACCCTGTCTCCAAGAATCAAAAGGGCTGGATGTGGCTAGGGTCGCCGTGTCCCTGGGTGGGAGGGGAGCGCTCAAAGCCTCCTGAGGACAGGTGGCCGTGTTTGGCACTGCGTGCTGGGTACCGCGGGCAGCCCGCGGCCCTCCCGGGCAGATGGAGGGAGCGCTCCACACCAGGTGGGGGCGTCCAGAGGCGGCAGGAGCCCTCACCATGCAGGACGTGGCTCCAGGGCGTCCACCCCGCAGCGCACAGCACCTGGCCTCTCCCTGCGGGTCAGCGTCGCTGGCGCCTGACCCAGGCCAGATTGGAGGGGAAACGGTGACCCACGCCCCTTAAGACCCGGGGCGATGGATCGTGACTTCAGCCCTGTCTCCGCGCGCCCGCAGATGCAAACCGGCCCTGGCGGCCCGCGGCCCGCGTGCCGGCGAAGCGCGAGGTTCCCGCGCAGGCGCCTCCGCTGTCGGCCGCGGGAGGAGGGCGGGCTCTGCGGCGCTCGCGCTGGTCACGTGCCGGTGCCGGAGCCAATGGTAGCCCAGGAGCGGGCCGCGCGCGCGGGCTGCCCGCCCCTTCTCCACGTGGAATTGAGGACGCTGCAAGGTGGGTACCTGGGCGTGCGGCGCGAAGGAGCAGCGGCCCCAGTGACCGGCAGAGGCTGGCCCAGGGGGGTCAGTGGCCTTCCAGGGCCATGCAGCACCTTCGGCTGGGAGATCGGAGGGCAGGGTGGGGACAGCGGGACGGAGGAGCGGCCCCTCCCCGTGGGTCCCGGGTTAAAGATAGCTCGGCGCGGAGCGGCCAGGAATGCTGGCTCCCTGGGCGCAGGACATCGGATCCCCGTCCAGGAGAAAGGCTGGGGGCGGGGAGGCTGAGTCAGAGGCCGGAACTGAGGCGCCCCCGGCCTCACCCCAACAGGTGCTGGGTTGTGTCCTCGCTCCCCAGGCTGCGCTGCTGCCCTTGGCTGCACAGGAGGGGTTGAGCCTTGGCCCTGGGCTGGACACTTGGTCCCCGGTGTCATCCACTGGCCATCCTCCTCCTTCAAATGGACTTGATTAGAGCCCCTCCTCCAGGAGGCCCCCCGGGATCACTTCTCTCAACCCTTAAACTCTGGTCTTGAGTTTTTTTCTTTGTGTGTTCATTTTGTGGTCCCTGCCCTTACAGGGTCAGTGGCAGGCTCAGGCACCTGAAGAGGACCTGGCTTGCTCCCAGGGCTCCTGCAAAGGAGTCTCGCCTTAGGCAGCTAGAGGACAGGCGCTGCACCTGGGCGATGTGGAACAGGGAAAGAGAGACAGAGGGACAGGCGTGCACGTAGCCCGCCAGGGCGAGAGGAAGCCAGTGAGTGAGCCGGGCCTGGCGCCACCTGCCGCCGTCACTTAGGAGCTGGGAGGCACCTGCCCCCCTGCAGTAGGGCCGAGGTTAAGGCCGCAGCCTCGAAGGTCACTTGCCTTCCCGGCCTGGGTTTCCGCGCCTGTCTGGGGCCCGGGGACCCTCTGTTGGCCCTGAGCCCCGCTGGCCCTGCTCTCCAGCCCTGCTTGTCCTGCCCAGCCTCCCCTCCCAGTGCCAAGCAGGGCCAGACCCTGGGGGTTCACCTCCCCACCCCAGAGATGGGAGGGTCCGGAGCGGAGCCCTCTTAGGGACGCTGGCCACTGCAGCCTGCACACGACAGTGGCCTTGCAGATTCGGGACACTGTACAGTGTACAGCCCTCCATTTTTAAAAAAGATTGATTTTTAAACCTAAAGAGAAATATCAAATGCCTCAAGTAGTAGGAGATAAACGGAACTCCTAAGAGTGCAGCCCGAGTGGCGGCGCAGGGACTGAGAGGGCCAGGCAAGGGGTTGGCGGGATCCCAGTGCTCCCAGGCAGCCCAGCCTCTTTGGAGGACAAACTTTTTAACTTCCCTTGGCAACTGGAAACCGTGGCTGCTTCCCAGAGCTATAATAAGGCTGTGGCCACAGGACAGGTTAAAAATAAGATCCCCGCCCAGGGGCACTTGGGGTTGGCCTTTGTGAGCCACACAAGCCCCAGGACCTGTGTCTGAGGTGGAGGACTTGCTGTGTGACCTCAGGCAGGTGCCTGCCCTCTCTGCGCTGGAGACAGCAGCACCTGCAGGGCTTGGAGGACAAGCTCAGCCTCCAGGGAGGCCTCTTGCCTCAGGAGCCCCTGCCCTGCAGTCTGGCCAGGCCACCTGCAAAGTGACCCCCCTTCAGTGCCCCATCTGCAGTGTGGGCACAGGGCACAGTGGTGACCTTCCATTGGGGACATTGACCTGGCTGTTTTCACAGAGGCTGGGTACCTGTGTCCCGCCCAGCTGTCACAGGGCGCCATCTGGTGGCCCTATCTGGGTCCCCAAGGTAACCTGTGTATCCCTGTGTCCTCCCTTTCCAGGCTGGACAGATGCAGGCCCACCACGTGGCCACACTGCCTCCCACCACTGGTCTCACCCAGAGGACCTTCTTTTGTTTATTTTTGCGGTGCTGGGACAGAAGCCAGGCCCTGAGTGCGTGAGGCAGGCACTCTGTCCCCGAGCTAGAGCCCCAGCCCCCCAAAGGCGGGTGCAGATGCCCCCCTTCCTTCCTCAGACGCCCCTCCAGGATTGGCCCCTGTGTCCTCTTCACACCCAGGCCACCCACTGGGGACACCCCTCACAGGTCTGGCCCCCCATGGGCCCCAGCTTAAGAGGGCAGCCTCAGGCCTTGAGCCTCCCTAGTACACAGCAGATGCTCAGTACCAGGGACAAGTGCAGAGACCGAGGAAGGAAGGGCCAGGGACCAAGGCGGCTGTCGAATAAGAGCAGGGCTGGCTGTGGCCCAGTGGTTGGTGTGGCTTCACAGGCCCAAGGCCCTCGCTGCGTCCCCTGCACACAGAACAAAAAGTTCACAGACATGCCACAGCATTTGTTCAAAGCCAAACTTTATCGGGCGCCTGCTGTGTGCTGGGCACTGGGACCCAGCAGCTAGTGGACAGCAGCCGTCTTGATGGAGGAGGCAGGTGGCAGACCAGGCGTCGTATTTGTCCAGAACTGCTCAGCGTGGAGATGGCGAAGCTGAAGTGTGGAGAGGGCCCAGAGCAAGGTCCCGAGGAAGGCCAGCTGGAGCCAGGGCGAGGTCTGGGGGAGTCCTGCAAAGGCCCCGGGGTAGCACAAGCCTAGCCTGTGCAAGGCAGAGGGTGAGAGTGTGGAGAGGTGGCCCCTGGACTTGGCAGCACAAGGTCACTGACCCAGGGGACACTCTTGGAGGACTTCCCTAAATTTCATTTGGGGAAAATGCTGCAGGAAACCCTGCCTGCCCCCTGCCTGTCCCCACCTCCAGAAAGCCTTGGGCAGCAGGCCCTGGGGCCAGGACAGCAGGCTCCCCTTGACTTTCAATTCCCCAGGGGGCCAGCTGGAGGCTGGTCATACCAACCTCTGGCTCCAGGTTCAGGGTGACCCCAAAACAGAGGGCCGCTCCCTCCTCCAGCCCAGCCACCCACAGTCATGGAGAAGGAGAGCTGGGGCCGAGGTCGCAGCTCAGGGGCAGAGCGCTTGCCTAGCACGTGCCAGGCCTGGGCTCACCCCAGCACCAGACCCAATAGAATCCAAACAGAACACACGCACACCCGCCTCCCCGCTTCCCCCGGCCTGGCCGCCCCTGAGCAGCACCGAGCCATGCAATGGCTTGTGCGCCCACCCTGCAGGGGACCCAGTGCAGGCCACACAGCAGGAAAGGGAGCCAGCAGGGACCTTCCCAGTGCACAGGGTGGCGCCCTGCAGAACCAGGGGCCAAGTGCAGGACAGGAAGTGTCCAGGACAGCGAGTCCGCAGACAGGACGTGGCTCCACAGCTGCAGGGCTGGGGATCGGGTGCAGCTCACTGCCCAGGGCCGCAGGCCGCCTTTCATTCTCTCTTTTGTGCTGCTGAGCATGGTGCCCAGGGCCTTGCAAAGGCTAGACAAGCTCGGACCGCTGAGCCGCACCCCAGCCCTTTTAAATTTTTATTTCGAGACAGAGCCTCTGAAGTTGCCTAGGCTGACCTCAAACTTGTGATCCTCCTGTCTTGGGCTTCCCAGTTGCTGGGGTGAGAGGTTTGGCCACTGTGCCCAGCCAAAATGATGTAACTCACCACATCTGTCCCTGTTCCTGTGAGCAGGGCCACACTGTTTTAGGGAGGCACTGACACATGTCTGCGTGTACCAGTCACGAGACAACCAAGCTGTGGGAAAGGTACAGAGCATTTCCAGGCCAAGCCCAGGCCAGAGTGCTGTGTGACAGTTATACAAAGCCCCACCCTCTCTGGGCTTGGAGAGCAGAACGTTTGTGAAACCCTGTCTGGAGAATATCCCACGCAGGGACACAGCTGCAGGCCGCATCAGGCATACTGACCTCAAAAAGACACCAGCTGTTTACTCACAGTTCACAGGTTTTAAAGGGGACTTTTTCCATTTTTTCCTTCCTATTTTTCTTCAAGGCTACAGGACCCAAAGGGGACTTCCCCTGGAACAAAACCTGGAGGCAGGCCCCGGGCTCCCGTGTGGAAGTGGGCAGAGAGCCCCGACTGGGGACTGTCCCTGCTGTGCCATCTCCCTCAGCCACTTAGCCACGGCCCACCTCTGCTCTCAGCCAACTTCCTTCTTCCAGCAGCTTCGTTCAATCTCCCAGGCCCTGTGCACACCCCTGGTAGCCAGGACTGCCTGGTCAGTGATGTCTCCTGCACACAGCAGGTGCTCAATAAATGTTGGCTGGATAAAGGGACAGATGAATCAACATCTCCCACTCACTGTCCAGTGAACTCTGCCAAGACAGGGTCAGCTCAGCGTCCTCAGTGCCCAGAACCAGCCTGCACACAGCAAGCGCTCAAGTGAATTCACTTACCGAACGCTTACTGTGAACCCTGTGTTCTGAAAAAAGCCTCCATGACCAAGACAGATCCGTCAGCCCAGCAGAGGCAGGAGGAACGTGAGTTCAAGGCCAGCCTCAGCAATTCAGTAAGACCCTGTGTCAAAATAAAATCCAAAAGGGGCTGGGCGTGTGGCTCAGTGGTTCAGCAGCCCTGGGTTCAGTCCAGGGTACCAAAAAAAGAGAGAGACATCGCCCCTGCCCTCATAGGGCAGCCAGGGTGCGGTGGACATTTGCATAACTTATGGAGAGGGGAAGAGGGCTGGGTGTGGCTTAGTGGTGGAGCATGGGGCCAGGTGGCCTGGCCCCAGCCCTCTATTGCACAAACCAGAAGGACAGGAAAGTGTAGGAAATCCAGGTTGACCTGGGCGATGCGTTGGCAGCTTGCAGTGTCTGGGCCTTTCTCTTGCCCAAGTGGCTGTGTGCTCTTGGGCGAGCGACTTCACCTCTCTGGGCCTCAGTTTCCCACCTTTAAACCAGGCACAGTGATACTCCCTCTGGGCAGGCCCTGAGGTCGTGGCCACAGATCCTCCCTGCACACTGCTGGGGTCCCACGGGGACAGGCAGGAGCAGGCATCCCATACCTGAGATCATTGGGTCCGTTTTATGGCTGGGGAGATGAAGCCCTGAAAGGGGCCGTGACCTGCTCCGGGTGCCACAGCACCTCAGAGGCGGGCAGGGACGGGAGCCTGGCTGATCGGGACAGTGGAGCTGCCCCGGCAGGATGCTTGTCCAGCTTCCTTGGGAATGGGGAAGGGTTCCCCACTTCCTCTGCATCCATCCGGTCCAGGCCTATCATCGTCACCTGGACCAGAGCAGTGGCCTCCCCCTGGTCCCCCCAGCTCCTGCCCTGGACACCCCTAGCCTGTCCTCTCTGAAGCAGCCACCAGAGGGCGCCCACGAGCACCTGGCTCATGCCCCTCCCTCCTTTCCTGGTTCCTGCCTCCCTCTGGTCAGAGCCCAAGTCCTCCCACAGCCCCTGTCCCCTTCTGCCCAGCCACACGGGGTCCTCTCTGTGCCCTCAGCCTCCACCACACCAGGCTAGGTCCTGCCCCAGGGCCTTTACACGGCTGTGCCCTCTGCCTGGATCTCTGTTTTCACCCCCAGCTCTTGGCTCCAGTGCCACCTCCTGGACCCCGTAAGGTCAACCTGTAAGGGCAAAAAGATCAGGGGCGGCAGCAAACCATGCAAGTCACTTCAGGCTTTTATTCAGGAACAGGATTCATCTGCGGAGGTGGTGGTGGACCCACTCTCCTGGTGGAAAATGAGCCACTGAACAAAGAAAGGGACTGGGTTTGTATAGGTTTATGTTGGGGGTGGCATAGTGGAGACGTGCCGGTTTCCTTGGGCACTTAGGAATTTGGGGCTAGTTCCATAAATCAGTGAAGTGGTCAGTTTTAGTGCCCAGGAATTTGGGCTCAGGGGTCAGGGTCCTGCGAGCTGCAGACCGAGCGTCTCCGGCCTGGCGGGGCAGCCTTCCCTTGTCTGCAGTTAGTCTCGGGAGACACTCATCAGGGGAGCGAGGGGTGTTAGCGTAGGGCTACTTGCCTCTTCCCTCAAGCTACGCTGTTTTCAATTCCTATTTCTTATTACAACCTTCCTCTTGGACAACCTCTGTCACCTCACCCTGCCTCTTCCCCCTCCAGTCCCTTCCAGTGTCTGACATCCTCCTTCCTAACCTAGTGATTCTTTCTACTTCCCCTCCCTCCAGCTTCAAGCAAGGGACAACCCCTTCTGTTCCCACCCCACCGTGCCGAGTGCCTGAACCGATCCTGGCGCACAGTAGGTCTCCACCCGTGATGGCCGAAGGCGCCAAGGGCTGGTTCGCTGCCCCAGTCAGGCATCTGCCCCGGCCCCTGCCTCGATGGACAGAAGCGGTTTCCATGCGCCCCTCCCACCCACTCCAGAATCAGATCTGAGGCTCCGCTCTGGGGTTTCACTTCAGGCCACTGTGGGGAACCGGATGGGACGGAGCCTGAGTCAGCAACGCAGATAGTGGCTGGTGCACGACTGGGGTGACTCACCCCAGCCCCACCCCTGCGTGGCAGAACCCCCTTCAGACTGGGCTGCTGGGAAGGGGCCTGCGGCGTCGGGCTCAGCGCCTTCCCTGGGGCCCTGGCTTCTCACAACGTCGTGATCGCTCTCCTGACCTGGGTCATGTTCGGGGCCACTCCCTTGGCCTACTCCCCCATCTGCAAAATGGGCCTGCAGAAGCTCCTCCCTGCGGGTCACGGGGAGGATTGAAACGTGCTTACGTTGTTAAAACCTTGAGTCCATCAACATGCTGGGCACGGTGGCCACGCCTGTCATCCCAGCGGATCACAGGCTGAGGTGGGAGGATCGCAAGTTCGAAACCAGTCTCAACAATTTGGTGAGGCTCTGAGCAACTTGGCAAGACCCCGTCTCCAATCACCCGGCAGTGTGAAGTGTTCAGCGGATGTTCCTCCTTTCTTATTGTCCAGTCACCCTGGGGGAGACATTAACCCCGTCCCTGCCGGACACACATTTAATGGGCACTGTGATAGGAACAGTCGGCCTGAGGCTTGTGCGCCACCCCACACAACTGCCCAAGTAACAGCATGTTTTTGGGGGGAGGTGGGAGGGAGTAACCAGGGATTGAACTCGGGGGCACTCGACCACTGAGCCACATCCCCAGCCCTGTTTTGTGTTTTATGTAGAGACAGGGTCTCACTGAGTTGCTTAGCGCCTCGCCGTTGCTGAGGCTGGCTTTGAACTCGCGATCCTCCTTTCTCAGCCTCCCCAAGTGCTGGGACTACAGGCTTGAGCCACCGCGCCTGGCTCATCTTTTTCTTTTTTGTTTCTTTCTTTCTTTTTTTTTAGTTGTCGATGGACCTTTATTTTATTCACTTATTTGTACGCGGTGCTGAGGCTCAAGCCCAGTGCCTCACGCGTGCGGGGCGAGGGCTCCACCAGCAACCACACCCCGCCCTCCTAACATCTCGTCTCCGCCTTCTCAGCCACTGGAACCAAGCCCTTCCCAAAGGCACGCGGCCGCCCAAGGACTACATTTCCCAGGGTCCCTTGCAACCGGATGGACGCGCTGGCTTCGTCCTGGCCAATGGGGTGAGAGCCGATACGCAACGCCCTGCTCCGCCCTCAGGGGGCGCCCGCGCGCTCCTCGCTTCCGGCTCCGTGGTTGGGGCGTGGTGGCCGCGTGCGCGCCGCAGCTCCTGGAGGACAGTGGCCCCAGGCAGCGTCCAATAAATATTTATTATAGTTCCAGCCCCACCTCCCGCGTCCCCTCCTCGACCCCAGGCCCGCGAAGCCCTGCGCCCCGCGCGGACCGCGCCTGGTCACCGCCCTTCTGCGTCCTGCGCCTTGTCCTCGGGCGCCGGCGCGCCCCTCTGGTTCCACATGTGGTTGCTGAGCCCCAGCTGCACCATCTGCGCGTGGTGGATGATGAGGGGCTGCACCCCCGGGGCCTGCGGCGGCGCGGGCGGGACGGCGGCGCCCCCGGGCCAGGGAGGCGGCCCCCACGGGGGCGCCTGAGGCGGGAAGGGCGCCTGCGTCCCGAAGGACAGGTGGCTGCCGAGCGCCGCCTGCAGCTTCTCCACCTGCGCCTGCCAGGACAGGTAGCTCTGCAGGCAGGCCGAGTAGGCCGCGCCCAGGGCGGCCGCCTGCCGCCGCTCGGCCTCCAGGTGCGCGCCGTGCTCCCGCAGGGCCCGCGCGTCCTGCTCCTTCCGCCAGTGGGCCTTGCGGGCCTGCAGCTTCTGGGGCTTGAAGGTGTTGGCCACCTTCCTGGCGAAGACCCTGGAGTTCTCGTCCAGCCACACGAGGCCGGCGAGCAGGCCGGCCGTGTCGGGGCTGAGCTGCTCCGGGGAGCTCTCCAGGGGCAGGAAGGGCACCACGCAGTCCTGCCGCCCGTGCTGCGTGAAGCTGCTCATCAGGGCCTGGCTGACCTGGTGCAGGCTCAGGCGGCAGTTGAAGTTGGAGGTCAGCAGCAGGAGGGTGAACCCCGAGTGGTCGATGGCGTCCTGCAGGCAGCGCAGCTCCCCGCGCCCCGGCACCTGGAAGTCCTCGCAGAAGGTGGCCCCGTCGGGCACCCCCAGGGCCTCCAGCCTCTCCCGTACTCGCTGGGCCACCTGCTCGTCAGCCCGGGCGTGGAGGACCACGAAGTTATAGAACCTCTGCTCTGATGACGCAGACGCAGAGGGGCAGGGGGAGAAGGGCCAGGGGGATGAGGCGGCTGGGGGAGAAGGCAGGGAGGCGTCCGGGGCCACCGAGGGCGCGGGCGGGTGTGGCTTGCTCGGCTGGGATGTGGCCTCTTCTCCAGAGCTCTGGGATGGTGTCCTGTCTTTGACAAGGCCAGGGCTTTGGGTGGCCTCCACGGTGGGCTGGGACAGAGGTTTGGGTTCCGCAGTCTCCTCCGTGCAATCCACCGGGAAGTGGCTGCTGGCTTCTGGAGCGGTGGGGGAGCCAGGGAGGTGGGCAGGGGTTGGATCCGGGACCACCTCAGGGGGCCTGGAGGCCTGAGCGGTCTCCACGGAGGGCGGCCAGCTCATCTCCTCTGGCTCCTGGCAGCCCATGGGCCTGGGCTCGGGCACTGCGCTGGCCTGGGGCTCCTCGCACAGCTTGCTGGGCCCGTGGGGGCTGCGGTGCGGGCTCGCCAGGGCCATGGTGGGGGACTGACTGATTTCCAAGCTGCTGGCCAGCGAGACAGGGCTGCCAGTGGACCTCAGGGAGCGCCCCTGGCTCCAGTCCAGCTGGCTGCCGATGGGGCGTGGAAGGCTCCTGGTACCAGAGGGTGACACGGAGGACGGTGGGAGGCGACCCAGATGGGAACAGAGGGGCTGGAAGCCCCCCAGGTCCTCGACGACGTCCCACCCACACCGGTCCCGAGCCTCTTCCTGGAGCTGTGCCAGCTGGTGGCCATCCCTGGAGCCGTGGGTGCGGAGGGCTGCCTGGTAGGCGGCATCCCGCATGGAGGCTGGGCACAGCTGCTCCTCGGCCAGCAGATGGTACAGACGGGCGACAGCCAGGGACACATCAGGGACCTCCTCTGGGGCCTCGGCGCTGTCCATGCCTGCCCACTGGCGGGCCACCAGCCGGGCCACGGCGTCCGCCTTCAGGGCCTCCAGGGAGATCCTGGCCTCGGTCTCCTGGCCCAGCTGGAGGAGCACCATGGCGTGCAGGAGGCCGGCCCCCTGGCAGCCCAGGCGCGGGGTCTTCAGTTTGTGCTTTAGGTAGACAAGCTTGTCACGGCCTGCTGCAGCCAGAATGTCAAAGGCGCCCGGCAGTGACGGGCCCGGGCAGGCCATGGGCACGGTGGGTGCGGCTGTGGGCAGGAGACGCCGGGGGCCGGGGAGGCATGTTCCGGAGCACGCGCCGTCCGCAGCCTAGCGACCGGCCCGGGCCCGGCTTCCGGGGGCTGCTGGAGCGGATCTGTGGGAGGCAGGAGAGGGTCACCACCAGAGAACTGCCGCTCCCGGGGCCGCCCTCCCTCTCCTGGGTCACCTCCCACCACCTTCCACTTCCTCCTCTGTGAAATGAAAGCACAGCAGTCGAGTGGCTCTTGCAGGGGACAAGACAGGAGCCGCAGAGAGGCCAAGACAACCACCCAGAGCCACCAGCACGCAAGTGAACTTGGGCTTAGGACTGGGGCAGCCTGGCTCCCGGGGCTGCGTGCCCAGCCTCAGGTCTACGCCATCCTCCAGGGCCACAGTGGCTGCAAGGCGGGCTTGTTCCAGGGAATCAGGTGGCCTTAACACACGGCAGGTTCTGACCCTCAGCCTGGAGGCCAGGTGGCGCTTGGGCCAGGCTCCCCAGGAGGCGGTCGGGCACCTGGATGGCCCCACCCATGATCTGGTGTTCACAGGTGTGGGTGGCCCTCTGCTGCTGTGCAGGGCTGGTCCATGCGACTGAGAAGATGGCAGGGGACGGGGACTCAGGGCCTCCCTCCTGGGAGCTCGCTCTTCTTAGCACTGTGGGGTCGGCCGTGCGGGAGCAACCCCTGGAGGGCCCGCGTGGCGGGGAGCCCAGGTCCCCTGCCCACAGCCACCTTGGCCACTGCTCCTGTGGCCCCAGTGGAGCCCAGGCAAGGTGGCCCCTGTGACATCCCACTGCAGGGTCCTGAGCCCCTCAGTTCCCGACCCACCCGGGCTGAGAGCCGAGGAGCATTCGCCACAGAGTCCAGGACGGTGTGTGGCAGCAGCTCCAGCTGCCCCAGCTCACGCAGTGACTGCAGGGGCCACCAGCACCCGCCGCCCTCCTGGCCACGCTGCTCGCAGCTGCTCCTGTCCCCCCATTCTCTACCAATGCCAGCTCGGGTCCTGCCCGGCTCTTGGCACGGGCGGCTCCTGCGTTCGTGGCCTGTCCTTTCCCTGTTGCCTGCTGACCTGTCCCCTCACCCAGGGCTCAGACACCACGGCAGCTCCCTCCCTGTCACCTGGGGAACCTGCCAGGACGGTGCCTGCAGGAAGCCCGCTGGCCGTGCGGGGTGGTGGCCGACCTGCGGGCACCTGCCTGCTAATGCTCGAGGGACGTGAAGGAGGCGGAGGGCGGCCTCGGGTGAGGAGGCCCAGGGCCAGGCCTGCCAGGCACACGGACCCTGGGATGGCAGCCGTGCCCTGCACCTCGGTCACCAGGTCCCTATTCAGACTCTGGGTGGGGACCGAGGACACTTCATCTGCCCTCCACCGGCTGAGCAGGACGATCTGCCCCACTCACGTGGGCAGGTGCCAGGCTGACCCGGTAGCCCAGAGCCCGTTCTCAACCCGGGCATGTGGCGGGCTCCAGAGGCTGGTGGCTGTCCCGACTGCAGGGGAGGCAGGCCCTAGAAGGTGTAGGCTAGACTGCTGCCCGTCACCTGTGGCACCTAGGATGTCCACCCCAGAGGACGACTGGCCCCGTCCACAGTGCCCAGGGAAGCGCCTGGTGCAGACCAAAAGGTGATGTGTCGATCAGCCTCCGTCACTGCTCCCGTGATGTGAATGGTACAGGGTTTTTACGAACTGGGCCTTGAGCAGGTCCACTGGGCCCCGCGGTGGAGGAATCCAGGAAGGGCAGAGGGGAGGCAGAGAGGGGCAGGGGCCCAGGAGGCAGGGAGGAGGGCTGGGCTGGCGCCTCCGGCTGTTCTGAACAATGGAAGCAGCCTGGGGAGGGGGCTGGGCACAGACGACCCGGAGCTGACTGCCCGAGGGAGCCAAGAGACCACCCCCTTCACAGAGAGTCTGCAGGCGGTCAGCGCTGGAGCAGGGGAGACTGCGCCGGCAGTGTGGACGGAGGTGGCCTCGAAGGGGAGGCGTAGCTGAACAAGACAGGAAAATGGTGAGGGAGCTCCAGAGTCCCGGGGCAGCAACAGCACTCGGGGACATGGGCACAGCAGTGCAAAGGTCCTGGGGCAGGAGGAGCCTAGTGTGTTGGAGGAACACCAGAAGACGGAGGCAGGGAAGGCCCAGGGCAGGTTTGCAGGGCTCGGGGAGGATTTGGGCTTTGACCTCAATGGAGGTAGGAGCCATGGAGGGCTGTGGGCCGAGTGGAAGGGACTTGAAAACCTGGAGCCACTTGGACCTAAACTTAGTTGCTGCGACTCACCTCAGGCCAGCTGTGCCAAGGGGACAGCAGGCCCAGCACACCTGCTAACTCCCAGGAGAAGCCGGACGCCGGGGTCCATGCTCGCAGCCATAACAGGGAGCCCCAGACCCGGCACGTTGTAATGAGCAGGAACTCATGCGTCCATGGCGTGGCAGCTCAGAAGTCCTGGACCGCGGGCCACCTCTGGCGAGAGCTTCTTCCTATGGCAGGAGGTTGGGAGAGCAAGAGGGTCACTCACACCTCAAGCCCCGTCTTCCCGGACTGACTTCTGCTAAGCCGAGGATGGAACCTTGGGCCCCGTGCATGCTGGGCCAGTGCTCCAGCATCGAGCCACGTCCCCAGCCCTGAGCCACGTCCTCAGCCCTTCTTATTTTATTCTGAGACAGGGTCTTGCTAAGTTGCTGAGGCTGACCTCTAACTTGCCATCCTCCTGCCTCGGCCTCCGGAGTCACTGGGATGGCCGGCGTGCGCCATGGCGCCCTGTTTGAATATCCCCCTCTGCCTGGAGCACAGCTCCACAGGGCCTCCCACCTCCTCCAGGGCCTTGATCAGGCTGCCGTGAGATACGGCCCACCGGCTGTTTCTGTCAATAAAGTTTTATTGGGTCACTGCTGCACTTGTTCAGTGCACATGGCCAAGGGCTGCCTTCTCGCTGCCCTGGAAGAGCCCAGTAGCTGCAGCGGCCACCGTCTGGCCCTCAACACAGCGAGCTTGCCAGCTCCCGGGTTAGGGGACAGGCATGAGGTGTCTTTTCCAATCCCACAGCTGGTGGCCCACACGCAGCCACCCCGTGCCCGTGTGCGGCACCACAGCCCGAGCGCGTCTCTGCCATGCGTAGTAACCGAGGGGTTGAACTGTGTCGTCCCCACGTCCTACGCTGAAGGCCTGGCCCTCGCCACCTTTCGGGACCCTGTTTGAACACAGTCCTTCTGGAGGCGATCGAGGTGGCCCCACAGGCCGGGGCCTTGTGAGAAGAAAAGATTGGCACAGGGCGCAGTGGCCACCTGTTGTCCCAGCTACGTGGAGGCTGTGGTAGAGGACCACAAGGTCGAGGCCACCCTGGGCCACTTAGCGAGACCTGTCTCAGAATAAAAAGCAAACAGGCCGGGGGGCAGCTCAGTGGCACAACCCCTGGCTCAGGCCCCAGTACCACAAAAAAAGTCCCGAAGAAATCAACAAAGCTGAGAGGAGGTGGCGAGGGCTGCTGCGGCTCAGTGGTCAGCACTTGCCCGGCCCGCGTGAGGCTCTGGGTTGTGTCCCCAGAGCCTCAAAATAAGAAATCAAAAATTAGAAAAAAAGGTTTTGTGTGGATTGTGTGTTGGAAAAATTGGGTTAAATAAAACGTCTTGCTGGGGTCAAGTCAGCGTCAACGTCGCCTGCCTCATTGTGTTTGGGTGGACGTGGCTGCTGGGACACTGAATCACACGGGGCCTCCTGTGATGTTTCAGAACCTAGTTACACGTGGCCACAGGAAACAGTGACTCTGGGGTCAATGACACAAGAAACAGAGGCACAGAGAGGTCAATAAGTGGCTGGGGACACACAGCACATTGGAGCACAGCTGGACTGGAACCGAGGTGCTCTGGTCCAGGACCCACAGGTCTCATCACCACGGAGCCCTGCTGATGTGGACCTTATAATGTAGCCTGAGAAACACCTTTAGCTAGTGGTAGTCACGACACCCAATCCTCCCAAGAGAAGTGGAGGTGGAGGAGGTTCCCTATGCCAGAACAGGAGGAGGAGGCGGCACACGAGCTTCCCGGATCCGAACTCAGCATGTAACAAGAGAAAAATGACAAGGAGCTCACACTCAGGTGGGGCCACAAGCCAGTCCAAAGTTTCTGAAATGATCAAGATGACTACTTGAACTCTGGTCTGATATGTCCCTCCCCAGCATGAGCCTCAGGTCAGCTGTCCCTCCCACTTCCTGAGGGCTCCTTGACACAACTGTGCAGATGATCAAGACAAACACCCCTGCCGCGCCTGTCATCCCAGCAACCCAGGAGGCTGAGGCAGGAGGATGGTGTGTTCAACGCCAGCCTTGACAACTTAGTGAGACCCTGTCTCAAAATGAAAATCACTGGGTCTGGGGTGTAGCTTAGTGGTGGAGGACCCTGGGTTCAATCCCCAGTACAAACCAGTACAAACGCGAAAACACCAAGAACAGTGTCGGCCTGTCTCCCGATTTCTGACTGGCGGTGCCGTAAGGGGGTGTCTGGTGCTCCCCGCAGCCTCGCCAAGGACGAGGCCCTTTTCTGAACTCAGGTGACCTCAGTGAAATGTCAAAAGGAAAAACAGGCTCAGAGCCTCCGCGGGCAGCCCTCGGGCAGCCGAGAATCAGGCTGCTGGAGTTCAAGGCCAGCGTCAGACAAAGGAGATTTTGTGTAAAAGTCTGGTTCTGGATTCTCAAGGAACATCAGCAGCTGGGCGGCCATTTCCACGGGGACAAAGGCAAGCGAGAGGTCCCAGGGCTCAGGGCTCGGGTTCATCAGGCACCTACTTGAGGGGACTCATCTGGAACACTGGCCTGAGGGTGCCACAGGCCCTCGGGCTCAGGTCTCAGTGTGGCCAATGCCAGGCTGTGCCCTGGGACAGACCACGTGCATCTAAAAGCCTCCGTCTCTGGGGGCACAGTGGCACACGCTGGTCATGTCAGCAACTGGGGAGGCCAAGGAAGGAGGATGGCAAGTTTGAAGCAGCCTCAACGACTCAGCGAGGCCCTGTCTCAAAACAGGAAAATAAAAAGTGCTGAGGAGTGAGTGGCTCCATGGGGGAGCCCTGGGGTCAAGCCACAGTGCACACAGGGCGGGTGGCGCACGCCTGTAATCCCAGCAGCTCAGGAGGCTGAGGCAGGAGGATGGAGAGTTCAAAGGCAGCCTCAGCAACTCAGTGAGACCCTGTCTCTAAAGAAAATATAAAAAGGGCTGGGATGGGGTTCAGGGGTCACGATCCCCTGAGTTTAATCTCTGGTCCAAAAAAGAAAAAAACCCTCAGTCTTGTCTGTGGGAAGGGCCTGTGGTCACGCTGTCCTGGGGGGCGGTTGTACAGAGGCACGAGGCCGTGGCGGAGCCACACAGCTGCTCTCTGGCACCAGAGCTGCAGGCCGCCTGCCCCTCTCAAGGTGCAGAGCCCGTGGGTCTGCTTCTCGTCCCCTGACCAGGCCAAACTCAACCACACTCAGGGACGTCCCCGGCGCGGCCTCTCCCTGGACGCTGTCCGGGCTGTCCTGCTCCCTGGACCCGCCCTGCCTGGCTACGCTCCAGATGTCTGGACGTGGCTCATTCTGCTGTACCTTCCATGGCCTGGGGACAAAGTCCACTTGCCCCTGAACGGTGGGCGCCTGTGGGGCAGAACACCAGTGGGCCATGTGCAGCCTCCGTCCCCTCCACTGTGACCTCACATCAAAGTGGCACTTGGGGGCCGGGTGCGGCTCAGTGGCAGAGTCCCATCTGGCATGAGGGGGCCCTGGGTCCCATCCCCAGCAGGGGCCCCTGAGGATGGATGTGGTCAGACGTGGACACTGGTGCTTAGACACTGGGCCGCAGACGCTGCGCGGCGTCGCCCTCAGCTGGCAGGACCGTCCTCTTCCTCTTCTTTCTGAATCTGTTAACTGTGTCTGGGACACGCCTTCCTGGTCCCGTGTCCCCCGCCTGCCCTGCGGCCTCCTGGCAGGGAGCAAGTGTTTACTGAGCACCTACTATGTGCACAGCTGTTCGAGGGCTACCATAGGCAGGG
>PVHX01025092.1:5879-23068 GCA_004024805.1 Geosciurus inauris | reverse complement strand
AAAATTTGTTTTTTTCTGTTATGTATTAAAATTCAACTTTTGAGAAAAATAAAAAATAAAAATTAAAAATTAAAAAAAGTAAAATAAAATAAAATTGCTTCCCACAATATTAGTATAATGAAATTTTAAATAAACCTCTTCTTTTGCTTGAAAATAAATGACTCTGAAGTGTATGATAAACTGGTATTATGTGTCACACATTCTAAAGAGATCTGACAATTGGGGTTGTGGCCAGTTCTGCAGATTAATAAGAGATAGCAAAACCAGACATGCTTACATAAAAGACTCTTGACTAACATACTTTAATAGACTTTATTTTTAGAAAAGTTATGGGTTCAGAGTATAGTGAGCAGAAGGAAAAGAGATTTCCCATATTCTGTCTCCCTACCCAGCATAGACTCCCCTTTTCTCAACATTCCTCAAAAACTGGTACATTGGTTACAATTGACACATTATTATCACCCAAAATCTATGAAATATATTGCAGATCATTTTTCATTTTTTCTGATTAGTTATACATGACAGCAGAATGCATTTCAATTCATTATACATGGATAAAGCATAAAATATCATTTCTCTGATTATACACTATGTAAAGTTACACCAATTCATGCAATCAAAATGTACCAAGGGTAATGATGTCTGTCTCATTCCACCATCTTTCCTACTCCCATGACCCCCTTCCCCTCACTACACTCTGCTCAATCCAAACATCCTCCTTTCTTCCCATGCCCCATCCTCATCATGGATAAGCATCCACATATCAGAGAAAACATTTGGCATTTGGATTTTTGGGATTGGCTTACTTCACTTAGCATGATATTCTCCAACTCCATCCATTTACCTGCAAATACCATAATTTTATTCTCTTTTAATGCTGAGTAATATTCCATTGTGTATATATACCACAGTTTCTTTATCCATTCATCTGTCAAAGGGCATTTAGGTTGCTTCCACAGTTTAGCTATTGTGAATTGAGCTGCTATAAACATTAATGTGGCTGCCTCACTATAGTATGCTGATTTTAAAACCTTCAGGTAGAGACCAAAGAGTTGGATAGCTGGTTCAAATGGTGGTTCCATTCCAACTTTTCTGAGGAATCTTCATACTGCTTTCCAGAGTAGTTGCAACAATTTGCAGTTCCATCAGCAATGTGGGAGTGTGCCTTTTCCCCTACATTCTCACCAACACTTATTGTTGCTTATATTCTTGATAACTGCCATTCTTACTAGAATGCGACAAAATCTTAGTTTCAATTTGCATTTCTCTAATTATTAGAGATATCAACATATTTTCATATATTTGTTGATCAGTTGTATATCTTCTTCTGAGAAATGTATGTTCAGCTCTTTAGCCCATTTGTTGATTGGATTATTTATTTTTTTGATGTTAAGTTTTTTGAGTTTTTTTTTTAATATCTTCAAGATTAGTGCTCAATCTGAGATGTGTGTGCTGAAGATTTTTTTCCCATTTTGTAGGCTCTCTCATCACGTTATTGATTGTTTACTTTGCTGAAAAGAAGCTTTCTAGTTTGAATCCATCCCATTTATTGATTCTTGATTTTACTTCTTGTGATTTAGGAGTCTTGATAAGAAATTCAGATCATAATCTGACATGAAGATTTCGGCCTACTTTTACTTCTTCTAGGCATAGGGTCTCTGGTCTAATTCCTAGGTCTTTGATCCCACTTTGAGTTGAGTTTTGTGCATGATGAGAGATAGGGGTTTAGTTTCATCGTGCTGCATGTGGATTTCCAGTTTTCCCAGCATCATTTGTTGAAGAGGCTATCTTTTCTCCAATGTATGTCTTCGGCACTTTTGTCTAGTATGCGATAACTGTATTTATGTGGGTATGTCTTTGTGTTTTCTATTCTGTGCCATTGGTCTACATGTCTATTTTGGTTCCAATACCATGCCATTTTTGTTACTATGGCTCTGTAGTATAGTTTAAGGTCTAGTATTGTATTGCCTCCTGCTTCATTCTTCTTGTAAAGGATTGTTTTGGTTAGTCTGGTTCATTATTTTTCCAAATAAATTTTATGTTTTTCTCTTTCTATGAGGAATGTCATTGGTATTTTAATAGGAATTGCATTAAATCAGTACAATATTTTTGGTACTATGACTATTTTGATAATATTAATTCTGCATACCCAAGAACATGAGAAATCTTTCCATCTTCTAAGGTCGTCTTCAATTTCTTTCTTTAATGTTCTATAGTTTTCATTGTAGTGATCTTTTACCTCTTTTGTTACATTGATTCCCAAGTATGTCACTTTTTTTTGAGGCTATTGTGAATGGGGTAGTTTTCTAATTTCTTGTTCAGAGGATTTATCACTGATGAATACGAATGCATTTGATTTATGGCTATTGATTTTATATCCTGCTACTTTGCTAAATTCATTTATTAATTCTAGACATTTTCTGGTGGAATTTTTTGGATTCTCTAAGTATAGAATCATATTGTTGGCAAATAATGATAGTTTGAGTTATTCTTTTCCTATTCATATTGTTTTAATTTCTTTCATCTTTCTAATTATTCTGGCTAGAGTTTCAAAAACTATGTTGAATAGAAGTGGTGAAAGAGGGCATCCCTGTTTTGTTCCCATTTTTAGAGGGAATGCTTCCAATTTATCTCCATTTAAAATGATATTGGCCTTGGGTTTAGCATAGACAGCTTTTACAATGTTGAGGTATGTTCCTACTATACCTAGTTTCTCTAGTGTTTTGAACATGAAAGGGTGCTGTATTTTGTCAAATGCTTTCTCTGCATCTATTGAGATGACATATGCTTCTTAATTTTAAGTCTATTGATGTGAAGCATTATGTTTATTGATTTTTTTATGTTGAAATAACCTTGCATTCCTGGGATGAGCCCCACTTGATCATGGTGCCCTATCTTTTTAATATGTTTTTGTATACAATTTGCAGAGTGTTATTGAGAATTTTTGCATCTGTGTCCATCAGAGATATTGGACTGAAATTTTCTTTCTTTGATGTGTCTTTGGTTTTGGTATCAGAGTCATACTAGTCTCATAGAATGAGTTTGGAAGGGTTCCCTCCTTTTCTATTTCATGGATTAATTTGAGGAATATTGGTATTAATTCTTTATTTATTTATTTATTTTTATTTTTTTCCTCAAAAATTGCATTTTAATACATGTTATCAAACATAACAGAAAAAAACAAATTTTCAGAAGCTGTACACATTGGGTATTAATTCTTTTCTGAAGGTCTTGTAGAACTCAGCTGAGAATCCATCTGTTCCCAGGCTTTTCTTCATTGGTAGGCTTTTGATTATGTCTTCAATTTCATTGCTTGAAATTGATCAGTTTAAATTGTGTCTGTCCTCCTGATTCAGTTTGGGCATATCATGTCTCTAGAAATTGGTCAATGTCTTTGGGATTTTTTATTTTATTGGAGTACAGGTTTCTAAAAGTGTTTCTAATTACCTTCTATATTTCAATAGTGTCTGTTGTGATATTTCCTTTTTCATCATGAATTTTAGTAATTTGAGTTTTCTCTCTTCTTTTCTTTAGGGTGGCTAAGGGTTTATCAACTTTATGTTTTCAAAGAATAAGCTTTTAGTTTTGTCAGGTTTTTTTTTTATTGTTTCTTTTGATTTAATTTCATTGATTTTAGCTCAATTTTAATTATTTCCTCTCTTCTACTACTTTTGGTGCTGATTTGTTCTACTTTTTCTAGGGATTTAAGATGTAATGTTAAGTCATTTATTTGTTGGCTTTTGATTCTTTTAAAGAATGAGCTCAATTCAATGAACTTTTCTCTTAGAACTGCCTTCATAGTGTCCAGTGATTTTGATATATTGTGTCAATGTTCTCATTTACCTCTAAGAAACTTTTTATTTCCCCTCTTATGTGTTCTGTTATCCATGTGTCATTCAGTAGTGTATAGTTTAGTCTCCAGGTGTTGGAGTAGTTTTTATTTTTTATTTTATCAATGATTCCTATTTTCATTCTATTATGGACTGATAGAATGCAGGGTAGTGTAGGAGCACTCCCCATACCTTAAACACTTCCCTTCCCTCTTTCCCTTAACATAATCTCTGATAGCATACATGCTGTCAAGGTCTGTTCTTCTATTGCTTATTGCACATTTAGGCCCAGAGACTGTCCTATTGATCAGCCTATGGCTGCACTCAAGGCTAAACTCAAAGTAAGACAACAACCATGATGCTTCAGAAATTTGATTCTACTGAAAAGGACCCTTCTTTGAGATTGTTGAATGCTTTATTTACCCTTAACTATCTCACTTTTGACAAACAAGGCCTCAATGCAGCAGTCCGACACTAGGGTCCATTTACCTTCCTTATCTGTCTTCCCTCAAGTCGAAGCCCCTTTGGATCCCAGCCAAGAATATTCATCCAAGCCTCTCTCAAGAAGATAACATAACTCCCCAACTGAAGAAAAAAGCCCCTTCCAAACACAAGAAAATTCCCACCACATGAATCACAGCCCTCAAGAACATATAAGAAGCTTGCCCATCTCACCTTCACTAGAAACGCAAGGCTTTACATCTTCAGCCAACCCTAATCTCAAACCCCTTCCCTTCCAGCCCCTCCCAACTCCATTACCCCTTCTCTTGGGAGAGAGCTCATCTCGGGGCACGTGAACATGAGCTGGCTAGCCAAAGACGGGTAAGATGCTCAGAGGAGCACAACCTAAGAGAGGCACAGCCTCGTTTGCCACCTCTCATTTGCATGGGCTGCTTGGTCAATGATGGGTAAGATGCTCAAAGGAGCACAACCTAAGACAGACAACAGTCTCGTTTGTGCCCCCCTCTCTCATATGCAACATGTAGGAGTCTGGAAATCCAGTGGAATGATTCTCTCCCATGAGGAGATTATCACAGATTGCTCCAAAATGTTTGCTTATGGGCCATACAGGCCTCACTGACCTTTCTAATAAAAGTAAAAAGAGGGATATGTAGAAGCACTCCCCATACCTTCAACCCTTTCCTTCCCTCTTTTCCATTCTATTGTGATGAAACGCATGCCCAGCAGAGCATGCCTCATTGGTTGTAACCTCAGGGCCATAATTGGTCCTAGGACCCTATATAAGCCTCTGTACTTCCTGGATTAAATGGGTTCTGTATCTTGCTCTGGCAGAGCAGTCTTACCTACCCCAGAGTCTGGGTGGAGTCACTCCGCAGACCGTCACCCCAAACCTCGTCCCATGAGACTCCACTTCGTCTTCCCCTTTGCATCTCCCAGGACCCCAAAGCCTCATCCTGTGGGAACCCACTTCATCTTCCCCGAAGACCCCTTTTCATCTCTCAGGACCCCAACTCATCGAGGAGACCCATGAGGCATGACTTCAAACAACAGAGTAGTATATCTATTTTTTGTATGTGCTAAGACTTGCTTTGTGGAATAACATATGATCTATTTTGTAGAAGGATCCATGTGCTGCTGAGAAAAAAATGTATACACTCATTGATGCATGGAATATACTATGTATGTTTATTAAGTCTAAATTATTGATTGTGTTATTGAATTTTATAGTTTCTTTTTTTAGTTTTTGTTTGGATGATCTATCCAGTGGTGAGAGAGATGTGTTAAAGTCACCCAGTATTATTGTGTTGCAATCTATTTTATTCTTGAAATTGAGAAGGGCTTTTTTGATATACATATATGCTCCATTGTTTGGGGCATAAATATTTATGATTGTTATATCTTGTGGACATTATGAGTCCCTTAAGCAGTGTGAAATGTTCCTTTTTATCCCTTCTGACTATCTTTGGCTTGAAGTCCACTTTATCTGATATTAACATGAAAACCCTTACTTGTTTACACAGTCCATGTGAGTGCTATATTTTTCCCCATCCTTTCACCATCAGTATGTGGATGTCTTTTCCTATGAGATGAGTCTCTTGAAGGCAGCATAGTATTGGAGTTTTTTAAAATCCAATATGCCAGTCTGTCTTTTAATTGATGAGTTTAGGCCATTCACATTCAGGGTTATTATTGAAATAAGGTTTGTATTCCCAGTAATTTGGGTTTATTTTTGGTTTTTAACTGGACTTGGTTTCTCTTTGATTGGCTTTTCCTTTAGTGTAGTTCCTCTATTTGCTGATTTTCATTGTTATTTTTATTTCCTTCTCATGGAATATTTTGCTAAGAATGTTCTGTAGTGTACGCTTTCTCATAAATTCTTTAAACTTTCATTTATCACGGAAGGTTTTTATTTTATCATCAAGTCTGAAGCTTAATTTTGCTGAATATAAGATTCTTGGTTGGCATCCATTTTCTTTCAGAGCTTGGTATATGTTGTTCCAGGATCTCCTAGCTTTGAGGGTCTGGACTGAGAAATCTGCTGAGATCCAAACTGATTTCCCCCTGTATATAATCTGAAACTTTTCTCTGTGGCTTTTGAAATTCTATGCTTATTCTGTATGATAGGCATTTTCATTATAATGTGCCCTAGCATGGATCTGTTGTAATTTTGTGCATTTGGTGTCTTGCAAGCCTCTTGTATTTGATTTTACAATTCATTCTTCATGTTTGAGATATTTTCTGATGTTATTTCATTGAAAAGATTGTGCATTCCATTTTTTGTATCTCTGCAATTTTCTCAATCCCAATAAATCTTAAATTTAGTCTTTTCCTGTTATCCCATAACTCCTGGAGGTTCTGTTCATGGTTTTTTATCATCTTCACTGTGTGATCAACTTTATTTTCAAGATTACATATCATTGCATGATGTTCTGTCTTCCAGGTGATCTAATCTGTTAGTGAGGATTTCTATTGAGTTTTTTTTTCCTAAGTTGCTGATAGATATTTCTTCTTAATATGTGGTGCTGAGAATTGAACCCAGTGCCTCACACATGCAAGGCAAGGACTCTGCCACTGAGACTCAATTCCAGTCCCTCTATTGAGTTTTTAATTTGGTTTATTGTTTCCTTCATATCAAGGATTTCTGTTTATTTGTGTGTTTTTTCAAAATCTCTATCTCTTTCTTGAAGTAATCTTTTGCTACCTTTATTTGCTCTTTTATCTCTTTATTGAAGTGATTATTTGTTACCTGTATTTGCTCTTTTATATCATTCTTTACTTCACAGATTATTTTAATTATGTAAATTCTGAACTCCTTCTCTGATATTTCTTTTACCATGCTGTCAACGGATTTTATTATTATGCATCTTGGTTTGTTTGGGGCACTTTCTTCCCTTGTTTTTTTTAATATTGTTCATGTGTCTATCCCTTTAGCAGTGCTAGATCCAAGGTATTACAGTTTCTATCCTATAATCTTATAGTGTCCCTGCAGGTTTCCAATACCTTGCTTTTAAGGGGGAAATCAATATTAACAACACCCAATGCAAACAATATGCAGCCTCAAGCTCTAACTCATAGTTGGACAATTATAGTTTAGTCACAATAAACAGAAATAATGTGTTCAATTATTATCTACAATATAAACAGTAGATTTGCAAAAGAGTCTACTCTTTTTAATACTGAACAAATAGAAATGGGATGGGGACGTGTAGGATGTAAAGTTCATGAGTTATGAGATGAAAATATAGAGGTATTAGATCATAGGAAGAGTGAAAGAGGAATCAAAAGAAGTTGGCTAAACAGAAATAAAGAGAGAAAGATGAAACATGCAAGTCTCTCTCCTGCCTTTGCAACAATATGGTGGCCATTAGCACACCTAGTAGAGATACCTCTGGTGTAACCAAGCCAGCAGGTACCTTGGGGATGGTCTTCCAGTTTCAGGCTGTTGTCCATAGATGGAAGTAGCTATGTCCCTAGTTGTTGGTGGTGGTAGTGTTAAACCTGTAGATACCTTGATGATGAGCTTCCAAGGCCCAGCTGGTGTCCCAATATGTGAGCTGTCCCAACTAAAGACGGCAGTGGCAGCCACAGAGGTGACCCAAGATGTCAGCAGAGGTGTCCCAAGATGGAGGCAACTGCTCTCAGAGTTGGGGCTGAAAAGACAGTCCATACTGTGGTGTTGGGTGGGCTGTTCAGGGACGCAATGCTGTGGCATGTGGTGCTGCAGTGGGCGGTTGCCTCCAGGCCCTGTCCATTGTTCCAATGTGAAGGCTACCACTTGAGAAGGGCTATGATGGTAGCTGCAGTATCCCACAATGCAGGCAGGCCAGAGGAGCCACATGTTAGTACATGGGGAGCTGCAGTGTGATCATTCCTCTGTGCAGACTTGGTCATTCTTTGTACAGGTAGGGCAGTCATTCCTTCAGGTTGATTCTTGATTATTCTTGTACATTCTGTAAGTTTCAACAAACATTATTATATGTGCCTAACACTACAGTATTATATGGAATAGTTGGAATGCCCTAGAAATTTTCTGTGTTCTGCTTGCCTATTCCTCCCTCTCCCTAAACACAGTCAACCACTGATCTTTTTACCATCTACATAGTTTTGCCTTTTCCATAGTGTCAAATAGTTGGAATCATGCAGCATATCACCTTTTTTGACAGGCTTCTTTCACTTAGTAATATGCATTTATGTTTCTTTCATGTCTTTTCAAGGCTAAATAGCTCATCTCCTCTTGTTACTACATAACATCCCATTGTCTGGACAAACTAGTTTATTTATTGATTCACCTACTGAAGGACATCTTAGCTATTTCCTAGTTTTAACAATGTAAATAAAACATCCACATTCAAGTTTTTGTGTGCACATAAATTTTCAACATGTTCTACTTTATTTTTTATTGTTTTCTTACCAGAGTTCTAGAAGTACAAAAATTATATCAAAATTGAGCATTTATGTCTTTTATTGCAAAAGAAAACTTATTAAAAAGTGTGCTAACTGGCTAGCCAATTTGCAAGAATGTCTGCTCAATATATTCTTATTATCACTAAACATTATAATTTTTAATATCTGCTAATTTGATGAGAAAAATAAAAGCATTTCAAAAATATTGGTTCTTATCATTCTATACCAACAGGGGCTATATTTCATATTGCCTATGCATTTCCAGTGACTACTTTAGTGGTTGGCAAAATAAATAAATAAATCTTCAATAAACACTTGTTGAATTGATATTTTTAAATAAAAACATGCAGATTTTGATTATTAGTGAGATTTAACACTTTTGCCTTTGTCATTTTTGTCTTTTTTATAAAGAGACTTTTCATGTCTTTTATCTATTGCTATCTTAGTGGTTTTTATAATTAAGATAAGACAGTTTTGAATATTCATGCAATGTCAGATAAAATCAAAAAGTCTATCAGATGCAAATACTTCTAAAAAGAAACACAATTCAATGACAGACTGCAACCTACAATCACTTATGTTAATCCAAATAAAAAAATAAATGGCATAAAGGAAATCAATAATAATTAAGATGAAATATTGTTCCTAACTTTATACCCTAAAAAGAGAGAATGTTATATGTTCATGAACCACTTTTTAATGTGTTACATGCTAGATCACAACATATAAGGCAGATGTTTCAAGCTCACTTCTCCTGTGGTGCTTTCTAGAGCCTATCTTGAGCTGGGCCCTTCTGGCTTCAAATTCCATGTCATGGAAGATATATTTTGTTTCTATACTGTTCTGCTCCATGTTCTCTGGTTTTCATTTTCCACAGACTCTAACTATTAGAATTCCCTCATTCTCTTTTGGTCAGGACAAAAAATGGATCTAGGGGCTGGGGTTGTGGCTCAGTGGTAGAGTGCTTACCTAGCATATGTGAGGCACTGGGTTCAATTCTCAGCACCACATATAAATAAATGAAATTTTAAATAAATGAAAAAATAAAGGTCCATCAACAACTAATAAAAATGTCTAAAAAATGGATCTATTCTGGTATGCTCTCTCTTGTGGGACTTACTTTCTGTCCACAGAAAACACCATTCTTACAGTTCATTAAAGCTTGAGGTAAAAACTGACTTCCAACTCGCCATCATTGACTACATTAGCTTTGTCAAGTATGAGTCAGTCAAAATGCCCACCATATCTAGTATGTAGGTTGGAAATCAAAGAATGATAACTCTTGTTTTTAATTTTTTTAGTTGTAGATGGACACAATATCTTTATTTTACTTATTTATTTTTATGTGGTGCTGAGGATCAAATCCAGTGCTTCACATGTGCTAGGCAAGTGTCCTACCACTGAGCTACAAATCCAGCCCCTGATAACAACTCTTTACAAGAAAATTTTCTCACAAAAGTCAGAATTCTCATTGTTCTTTTTAATTTTTATATGGCCAAGGGAGCCAAAAATCATGTTTGTTTCTTGACATCACTCTGTAATTTTTGAATATGATGCTCTAGCTCACACTCACATTGGTACTTGCTGCCAATTGTACTAATGCCTTAGTAGAAACTGAGGCAGAAAGGGCATTCTTTACACAGTCAATTAAATAATGCACAATTAGGAATCAGTACAACATTCTTTGGTGAGCTAAAGCCATACCAGTGCAATCACAGCCCTCAATAGGTATATGCACAGAATGAAAAAAAATCAAAAATTAAAAGAAGAAATGCAAAAAGGAAAAATAAAAGAAGGAAAATATGTAATAGCAAGAAAATCATAGCCAGACTGTAAATTCAAGCAGTATATTTGATGAATGATACCTTTCACAAGAAACAAATTTGATTCTTACAATCTGTTTGGTAGATCATCTTTAGCAACCATTCTGCAGGTAATCTTTAGCAGCAGACTTCACAGGGAAAGAGAAAGCCTGAAATCAAACTTATCTCTCTTGGTGGTAAAGAAACATTGGTAAAAAAAAAAAAAAATAGAAAGTCCACCATTTATGGTCAGAACCTCCAACTGGACAAACAGTTAAAATTCAGAGAAAATGGTAACTGTTTACACATTCCATATAAATTATTATCCTGGGGCACAAAGCAGGATAGAGATGAGTGGGAAATAGATCTAGAAAGAGAAATAGAAACTCATTACACAACATTGTGGAAAGCTTCTAGTACAGTTAAGGATTTAACAAAGAGATCGAAATTTAGCAATTGCAAGAAAAATTTCTTTTACCTGATGCCTAAATCTATGCTCCAATAAGTATTACAATCATTATATAGTACACGTAAGGACAAAGGCCATTCAGACACTAATTCTTGGATGAAAATTAAGAAGTTCACCCAATTTGGAAATATAATGTACAAGCCCACTTATTTTGAAACAGTCACATTATTTCTTCTTTAATGATAGAGCATCTAGTAAAAGATAACACTTTTTAACTAAGTAAGTTTAAGAATCACGATCCTAAAATTTCCAATCAAATATCTGGATCAATTCACCTGATAGTAAGAGGGGATAGCCTCACTTTTTCAAATTTGGACAACATTTTCATGGAAAATTGGAAAAACAATTGGTAGGATTTTTAACATTAAACAAATGTATATATTAATACATCTACACACTAATTTGTTATATAACAACTCTACTTCTAGATTTATCTATCCAAATGAAATTAAACTATGTAGACACAAAGGCTTGCATTAAAATTATCCTAACAGCATTATTCACAACAGCAAAAAAGTGGAAACACCCCAGATACTCATCATTGGATAAACAAAGTATAGTACACCCATACAATGAAATGTTGCTCCATAGAAGTAAGTTAAGAAGGAACAAAATACTGACACTTGCTAAATACAGATGAACCTCAAAACTATGAAGCTCAATAAGAGAACCCAGAGACAAACACTTCATGCTGCATAAGTAGATTTATATACCATTTCCATACAAGCAAATCTGGGGAGACAAAAACCATATTAGTTGTGGTCTATCACTGAGTAGTAATGGAGACTGACTGCAAATGGGCTTGAGGGAGCTCTCTAGGATGATGTAAATGCCATAAAACTGAATTGTAGTGATAATTAACATGACTCTGTACTGACCAAAAAAATCCTTAGACTATGCTCTTAAAAACAAGTAAATTTTTGATATGTATATTTTATATCAAAAAAAATCTACTTAACAAATGACAACTACCTAAAATAAGCTACACAATAGTCTTATTCCTTATTCTAAGCAACATTCTCCTTTTAATAATGCACATTCAGTCCGGCACACTGGCACACACCTGTAATCCCAGCACTTTGGGTGGCTGAGACAAGAGAATCCTGAGTTCAAAGCCAGCCTCAGCAATGGTGAGATGCTAAGCAACTCAGTGAGACCCTGTCTCTAATTAAAACACAAAATAGGGCTGGGGATGTTGCTCAGTGGTTGAGTACCACTGAGTTCAATCCCTGGTACAAAAAAAAAAAAATATTCTCCTTAATTTTGACTCTCCTAAATAACTGAGAAGAAAAACCTTTCAAATGGACTATAAATAAGATCTTTATAGCCAAGCATATATCACTAGGCTATAATCCCAACAACTGTGGAAGCTGAGGCAGTAGGATCACAAGCTTGAGGACAGCCTCAAGAACTTAGAGAGAACCTCAGCAACTTAGCAAGACCCTGTCTCATAATAAAAAAGTAAAAAGGACTGGAGATGTAGCTCAGGGGTAGAGTCCCTCTGGGTTCAGTAAAAAAAAAAAAAAAAAATGTTTCCAAATAATAAAAGGCAATACAGAGTTAATTCTAATATCTTTAAAAATTATTAATGAACATATCAGCCTTAAATGTTTTTACTTGTTCTTTTTAGTTATAAATGACAATAGGATTTATTTTTACATAATTATAAAAGCATGGAATATAATTTATTCTAATTCAGTCCCCAGTACTTCCCTTTCCCCTCCCCTCCACCCTCTTCCTTTTCCCTTCCCACTAATATACTGGTCTTTCTGGCATTTACATATATCTTTTTTATTATTATTATTTTGCCTGTGGATGTACATGATGGTGAGATTCACCATGGTACATTCATACAGGTACTTAGGAATATTAGGTCAGATTCATTCTACTGTCTTTCTCTATCCCATTCCTCCTCCCTTCTCTTCATTCCCCTTTGTCTACCCTAATGATCTTTCTTCTATTCTTCCCCCTCCCCTCCCACACACACACCATATTTTGAATTAGCATCTGCATATCAGAGAAAACACTTGATGTTTGACTTTTGGGAACTGGCTTCTTTTATTTAACATGATAGTCTCCAGTTCTGTCTACTTACCAGTAAACACCATAGTCATTTTCTTTACATCTGTGTAATATTCCATTGTGCATATATACCACATTTTCTTTATCCATTCATCTGTTGAAGGGTAGCTAATTTTGCTGCATGGCTTAGTTATTCTGAATTGTGCTGTTATAAAAACTGATGAGCCTGAGTCACTGCCGTATGCTGATTTTAAATCCTTTGGATATACAACAAGGAGTGAGATAACTAGATTATGTGGTGGTTTATTCCTAGTTTTTTGAGGAATTTCCATACTGCTTTTCAGAGTGGTTTTACCAATTTGCAGTCCCACCAGCAATGTGTGAGTGTACCTTTTTTTCCTACATCCTTACCAACATTTATTGTTACTTATATTCTTTTTTTAATTTTATTTATTTTTTTAGTTGTAGGTGGACAGAATATCTTTATTTTTATGTGGTGCTGAGGGTCGAACCCAGTGCCTCATGCGTGCTAGGCGAGCACGCTACCACTGCACCACAATCTCAGCCCATTACTTATATTCTTGATAATTGCCATTCTGACTGGAGTGAAATAAAATATTAGTGTAATTTTGATTTGCATTTGCCTACTTGCTAAAAATGTTGAATTTTTTCTTTTTTTAAAATGGAGGAGGAACATTTATTTAAATGCCAAAATTAATTCAAATGTTAGATACTCTGAATAAGTTGTGATCAAAAAGATAATGTCTATGTGTAAAACACAACAAATAAAATCATGTGCATCACAATAAATGGTGTAATTCCCCTACTGTTAACTGTAAAAATCTGGGACTACTCAATACTAACTATGCTGACATTGATGTTGACATCTAAAAGAACAAAAAAAAAAAATGTACTATATGTAGAAGTTCAGTTGAGCCAAATGCTATTTCCACATGTCTATTATTCTTTTTTAAAAATTTGTTCTAATCAGTTATACACCAATTCACAGTACACAAATGGGGCACAATTTTTCACATCTCTGCTTGTACACAAAGTAGGGTTGCACCATTCTTGCAAACATACATGTACCTCAGGTAATGATGAACGTCTCATTCCACCTTCTTCCTATCTCCATGCCCCCTCCTCTACCCTCCCTCCTCTTTGGCCAATCCAAAGTTCCTCTACTCATTCCATGCCCCCCCCCTTATGGATTAGCGTCCACTTATCAGAGAAAACATTTGGGCTTTGATTTTTAAGGATTGGCTTACTTCGCTTAGCATTATATTCTCTAACTCCAACCATACACTGGCAAATGCCATAATTTTATTCTCTCTTATTGTGGAGTAATATTCCATTGTGTATATATACCACAGTTTCTTTATCCATTCATATATTGAAGGGCACCTAGGTTGATTCCACAGCATGGCTATTTTGAATTGTGCTGCTATAAATATTGATGTAACTGTGTCACTGTAGTATGCTGTTTTTAAGTCCTTTGGGTATAGACCAAAGAGTGAAATAGCTGGGTCAAATGGTGGTTTCATTCCAGGTTTTCTAAGGAATCTCCATACTACGTTCCAGAATGGCTTCATCAATTTGCAGGTCCATCAGCAATGTATGAGCGTGCCTTTTCCCCCAAATCCTCATCAACATTTATTATTGTTTGTATTCTTGAAAACTGCCATTCTGACTGGAGTGAGATGAAATCTTAGTTTTGATTGCATTACTCTAATTACTGGAGATGTTGAACATTTCTTCATATATTTGTTGATCAACTGTATATCTTCTTTGGAGAAATGTCTGTTCAGCTCTTAGCCCATTTATTGATTTGGTTGTTTGGTTGGTTGGTTGGTTGGGTTTTTTTGTTTGGTTGGTTGTTTTGGTGTAAAGTTTTCTGAGTTCTTTGTGTATCCTGGAGATTAGTGCTCTATCTGACATGTTTGTGGCAAAAATTTGCTCCCAAAATATAGGCTCTCTCTTCACCTCATTGTTTCTTTGGCTGAGAAGAAGCTTTTTAGTTTAAATTCATTCCATTTATTGATTCTTGCTTTCATTTCTTGTGCTTTAGGAGTCTTGTTAAGGCTCCCTCCTCTTTGGCCAATCTAAACTTCCTCTACTCATTCCATGCCCCACTTTGGCCTAAGCCAAAATGATGAAGATTTGGACCTACTTTTTTCTCTGTTAGGTGTAGGGTCTCTGGTCTACTTTGAGTTGAGTTTTGTGCATGGTGGGAGATAGGTGTTTAGTTTCATTTTGATGCAAATAGATTTCCAGTTTTCCCAGCACCACTTGTTGAAGAGGCTATCTTTTCTCCAATGTATGGTTTTTGGCACCTTTGTCTAGTATGAGATAACTGTATTTATGTGGGTTTGTCTCTGTACCATCTATTCTGTACCATTTGTCTACATGTCTATTTTGGTGCCAATACTATGCCATTTTTGTTACTATGGCTCTATAGTATAGTTTAAGGTCTGGTATTGTGATGCCTCCTGCTTCACTCTTCTTTTTTTTTTAATATATTTTTTAGTTGTAGATGGACATAATATCTTTATTTTTATGTGGTGCTGAGGATCGAACCCAGTGCCTCACGCATGCGAGGCAAGCACTCTACCACTGAGCCACAATCCCAGCCCCTGCTTCACTCTTCTTGCTAAGAATTGCTTTCGTTATTCTAGGTCTCTTATTTTTCCAAATAAATTTTATGATTGCTTTTTCTATTTTATAAAGAATGACATTGGGGGCTGGGATTGTAGCTCAGTGGTAGAGCTCTTGCCTCGCATGCGTGAGACCCTGGGTTCAATCCTCAGCACCACATATAAAGCAATAAAATAAAGACATTGTGTCCATCTACAACTAAAAAAAAAAAAAGAATGACATTGGGATTTTAATTGGAATCACATTGAATCTATATAGCCCTTTGGGTATTATGGCCATTTTGATAATATTGATTCTGCCTATCCAGAAACATGGGAAATCTTTCCATCTTCTAAGGTTTTCTTCAATTTATTTCTATAGTGTTCTATAGTTTTCATTGTAAAGGTCATCTACCTCTTGTTAAATTGATTCCCAAGCATTTTTTTTTTTTTTGAGGCTATTGTGAAAGGGGTAGATTTCCTAATTCCTCTTGCAGAGAGTTCATCACTTATTTATAGAAATGCATTTGATTTATGCATATTGTTTTTATATCCTGCTACTTTACTGAATTCATTTATTATTTATAGAAGTTTTCTGGCGGAATTTTTTAGATCCACTAAGTATAGAATCATACTGTCAGCAAATAATGATAGTTTGAGTTTTTTTCCTATTTGTAGCCCTCTAATTTCTTTCATCTGTTTGATTGCTCTGGCTAGAGTTCAAAGAACTATGTTGAATAGAAGTGGTGAAAGAGAGCATCCCTATCTTATTCCAGTTTTTAGAAGGAATGCTTCCAATTTTCCTCCATTTAGGATGACGTTGGCCTTAGGATTAGCATAAATAGCTTTTACAAAGTTGAGGTATATTCCTACTATCCCTAGTTTTACTAGTGTTTTGAACATGAAAGGGTGCCATATTTTTTCAAATGCTTTCTCTGCATCAACTGATAAAATCATGTGATTCTTATCTTTAAGACTATTGATGTGATGAATTATGTTTATTGATTTCCACATGTTGAACCAAACTTGCATTCCTGAGATAAACCCCACTTGACCATGGTGCACTATCTTTCAAAATATTTTTGTATGCAATTTGCCAAAATTTTATTGAGAATTTTTGCATCTATGTTCATCAGAGATACTGGACTGAAATTTTCTTTCCTTGATGCGTCCCTACCTGGTTTTGGTATCAGGTTGATACTAGCCTCATAGAATGAGTTTGGAAGGGTTCCCTCTTTTCTATTTCATGCAATAATTTGAGGGGTATTGGTATTAATTCTTCTCTGAAGGTCTTGTAGAACTCAGCTGAGAATCCACCTGATCTCAGGCTTTTCTTGGTTGGAAGGCTTTTGGTGGCATCTTCTAATTCCTTGCTAGAAATTGATTAGTTTAAATTGTGTACGTCCTCCTGGTTCAGCTTGGGTATATCACATGCCTCTAGAAATTTGTCAGTGTCTTTGAGGTTTCCTATTTTACTGGAATATATTTTCACAATAGATTCTAATTATCTTCTGCATTTCAATAGTTTCTGTCATGATTTTTTTTTTCATCTCAAATTTTAGTAATT
>PVHX01025091.1:0-22962 GCA_004024805.1 Geosciurus inauris | reverse complement strand
TTTTTTATTTTTCTCAAAAGTTGCATTTTAATACATATTATCAAACATAACAGAAAAAAACAAATTTTCAGAAGCTGTACACACTGTTCACTGAAAACATTTGTTGAGGCAAATAGAAAAAAAATTGTTACAATCATAATTTTTCTAACTTTGCACAAAATTATAAGCAGATTACATTCTTCATATTAAACACCTTTATATGCACTTTCAATGAACAGTATATATATGTATATATTTATATATATTTTTTATCAACCATCTTTACTATACCCATTCCCCTTTCCTGCCCCCCGCCTTCCCCATGTCGCGTCCAGTGTTTCTCTATTTCTCTTATGTTTCCCATTCCCACCTCCCTTATTCATCAGCATCCACTAATCAGAGAGACCATTCGGCAAGTAAATGCCTTTTATAAGTAATTGACACTATTGTTTACCTTGATTCTCAGATATCCAATATTAAAATTGCTATCAGGCAGTTTATATTTATCAGGGAATAATCTAATATAAATTAATGAAAAGTCTTCTTTTTTTTTTGGTACTGGAGATTGAACTCAGGGGTACTCGACCACTGAGCCACATCCCCAGCCCTATTGTGTGTTTCACTTAGAGACAGAGTTTCACTGAGTTTCTCAACGCCTCACTGTTGCTGAGGCTGGCTTTGAACTTGTGATTCTCCTGTCTCAGCCTCCCAAAGTGCTGGGATTACAGGCGTGCGCCACTGCGCCCCGCTGAAAAGTCTTTTTTAATATTCCACCACATTTGGGCTGGGATTATAGCTCAGCAGTAGAGCGCTTGCCTCGCATGCGTGAGGCCCTGGATTCGATCCTCAGCACCACATACAAGGCAATAAAATAAAGACATTGTGTCCATCTACAATTAAAAAATATTAAAAAAAAAAAATTCCACCACATTTCACCAAACATAATAGCAACTCTTTCTTCCATTGCTATCCATGTTCCAGAAAATATGCCTTCTCATTTTTTAATTTGCCTCATATTTGATTAGAGTCAAAGTAATAAAAGTGCTATGGAGGAGAGGCTGGAGACTCTTTAAATCAATACAGTGTGAAGACACGTGGGAATCATGGCACAGTAAGAAGTGGGAGTGGAGAAACCAGTCTCCATTTCCAGGTGTGGTCAACACATTCTGGACATGTTTCTAGGAAATCCAAAACAGAAATAAATTTCATCCTTGTTCCCAGAGCGAATCAGACCCCCTGGAAATGATCCCAATGAACCCAATCCATAAGAGACTAAGGGACAACCTGTAGAAAGCAGATGGGAAAGATTTCAGGAAATCTAGGAAAGCCAAGTAGAGCCCAGGATGGTGCTTCTGGAAGGTAGTCATACTCTAGCACTGGTGCTTTGCTTTGAAAACCCAGAAAATCATTACCTGTGTCCAACAGTGACATCAACCAAAATGATGATGTGCTTCAGGCGTCCTGCAGAATGTCTAATTTATTCAAAATACACTAGACAGAGATATGCAATCATGTTTGACTCCCTGGAGTCAACCTATATGAGAAATGATATCATAATCAGAAACCACTTTATTGATTTGTCCTTTCTGTTGTCATAAGAGACAGTATGCAGGAATTCCATGTGATTTCTACCTAAAAACCTATAAAGAACCAGAGGGAGAATGTGCTCCTGGAATGGGAACAAGAGCCTTACATCAATAGAACATGAACAGGATGAGTCAAAAGAGTCTAAGGATCCATCAAATGATAGGAATAGTCTTACCAATCATGACATAAATGGTTAGAGTCCAAAGACTCCACCGTTCTCTTCAGCTACTTCTGCATTATGAACTTTTTAAAAAAAAAAAAAAAACCAAATCCCAAGTTCAGGCTGTCGTCCCCCTAGAGAGTGTTTTGATGTACGCTGTCCATGGGATCCATTTCTGTGACTCTCCTATCTCTACATCTCTAATACTAATGGATCATCTTCCCAAGGCCTAAACTGGGAGCTGTAGGTTCTACTGTAGGTGACTTTTGCAGTGGAAAGGTACATTGTCAGCTCAAGAATTTTCCATCAAAATTTTCTAAGGCTTAGGCCAAATATCTCTCCAAGCCTGAGTTCAAGTCCATTTTCCCTAATCCCATACACAGCCTGCTTCTGCCACCCATGTACCCTGCCCTGGAAATGGGGTTCCCATTAGAAGGACTAAATGCTTTGTAAATTAGTCAACTGACATACTGGCTTATGTCTTAAGTCTACAGAAGCTCCTGGAAGGTGCCCGAGAATACTTTTCAAATTAAAAAAATAAGATTGCTACTTGAGAGTAAAATAAGATTGAGATGCAGAATGCTTCTAAAAATACTTATTTCTACGTTCTCCAGAGACTCACATTTGCTGACAAGGACTTCAAAGCTGCTGCTTGATTGCTTTTCTCCCAGCTGCCTGGGGAAGGCCTTAGGATGGCAAGACCACCTAATCCAAGGGCAGGTGTGTTTGCCTGGGTATAAACACCAGGGCTGATGGAGGGAATGAGGGGGCTGTTCTGCCCTCCCCACTTGTACCCTCATACTGAATCAGATCAAAAAGAGGCCTTCATACGCACATGCTTTGTAAACAATATAGTGTCATTCAAGTATAATATTATCATAAGACATTTGAGGTTTCAAATATTATAATGCTATAAATCCTTAGTATTAAACTAATATTTCTTTGAGGGCCAAACAGGACATTCAGGATGATGGAAAACAAATCTAAATATCTGCTGAATTATACATTCCCTACCCCTTTCCCTAGGATCTTTGCTGAAAATTAATAATAAATGCAGTAATCACCATAGTTAGTTGAAAACCAGTGCTTCTCATAGCCCTAGAAGACTCATTCTCTCCTCCAATACCAAAGTATTCTCTCTTCCTGTAATGTCATCTTTTAAGTCATATGCATTTCCTATGCTATATACAATAAATGGAAGTATAGTTCTTCAGGCATTATGAAAAGACATTTAGGAACTACCTCCCTGTAGCCAAGCAAGTGGTGGCTTCTTATATTTGCAAAGTCTCCTCAGCTTGTCAAAGATTCAGACTAAGAATTCAGTTCATCCAGTACCCCATAAGTACAACAGCCATTTGTCCTTTGCCTGATAAAATCAGATGGTATGTCACAAGCCATTTCCAGCCTCAGTTTTCCTGAAAAGATCCATTTGCAGGAAGCACTGCCAGAGAAAAATGGCCATGGCTGAAATAAAATAATTGACATCAAGGGATACTGATTTCAAAAAGTATAGTTGAAGTCAGCAGCTAGAAGCCCTGAGATTTTCATATGAGGTCTGTTTGTAATCATAAGCCAGACAAGTACTTTCAGCATGTGCAGATTTTCTTTGGCATGGTGCTGTAAAAACTATTGGGCTGAGAGCAAAACTTCTACTCAAACTAAAGCAATAACGTCTCCCTTCTATGGGTGCTTTGCTCCTGATTCACAATGATAGATAATCATTAAAGTGAAAGAGGATATTAGCTATGGATAGTGCTACCCATACCCACCCCAGCCTCCAGTTACTCAATTCAAAAATATCTCCAATCTCCATAGGCTGGAAGTGAAACTCAGTGTAGGAGCACTTGCCTATCATGTGTGAGGCCCTGAGTTCAACTGTCAGCACAGAAAAATAATCCACCAGGCATTGCCAAAGGTCCCCAGGAAAGAAGGGGACACAAAATCACCCACTGTGGAGAAACTGGTTTACAGAATTATTTAATAAACCCAGTTCATCTCTACCAAGGATGCCTCTTCCTCGGCTTCTCATGTCCAAGCCCTCCAAAAGAATTGCCTCTTGTTCTGTCATAAGGTGACCAGTTTTAAACAAACTTTCCACCAATATCCCTGGTCCTAAGGACAATACATTAATTGATTTGATTGTTATTCCAGGATAGAGTTCTTAGAGAACAGTGTTTCCATCCACAAATCCTAGAAAACCAGAATTGAAAATGAAAAGCATAGATTTGTTGGAAGAATAAAATAAACCCAGAAAATAATATAGAAAATGTCAAGTAATAAGGCCAGAGAAGAAAAGAATATTTCAAACCACTCAATGGTTATTTCACCATGTAGAAATAACCATTACTGATATTTGGTAAACATTTTTTCAGATATTTATCTGTGTCCACATCCAAGGATAAAGCCTGGTAGATATCTAGAAGTTCTACAGAGAAAAAAGAAAGATGAATTATTGCATAAATCCATATGGACATTTACCATGAGATTATAGTTATGCAATTTCAAACTAAAATTACCATATTTGATTTCATTTCCCATGAATTAACAAATGAGAAACGGCCAGGCCAGGTGGTGTGTGCCTGTAGTCCCAGCTACTCAGGAGGTGGAGGTGGGAGGATGAATCAGCCCCAAAGTGTGAGGCCACCTGGGAAACAGTGAGACCCTCTTTTAAAAAAAGAGAAAGAGAACCTGACAACTGAAGAAACTGATGGGTTTCAGATGTTTTTTCCACTGCTAGGGATATTCTTAAAAGTTTCCCTAAATTAAGGAAATGCTTATGCAAACATTGAGCTGAAATTGTTTTTTTTTAAACTATCCCTCTCAACATTAGATGGCATCTATCGACTCCTTGGTGGGAAAAATGAGGAAGTTGGGTATCTTCCTACCTCTTCTCCTTCTATTGCTAATGTGATTAATTACATAGTGATACACATGTTCCTCATCCCAATAAACTCATCATAAATGAAAAAACACCCTAAGTTGAAAATGCATTTCATGCACCTAATCTGTTGACCATCCTAGCGTAACAGCACACTGCATTTTAGAGGGTTGGTTGCATCTCCTCGTGACCTTGGGGCTAAAGGGAGCTGCAGTTGCTGTCATTACTAGGTATCGCCAGGGAGAATCCGACTGCATGTAGGATCACTAGCAATCCTGGGAAAAGGTCCAAATTCAAAATTCTAAGTATGACTTCTGCTGAATTTGTATCCATTTCACACCATTGTAAAGTCAAAACATCAAAAGGCCAACCACTGCTAGTTGGCACCGTCTATATTCATACGTGACCTTTCCATCCTCTTTTTTAGCCACATTTTCCACAGTTGTTTGATCTCTGTTCTATTTTAAATGAATCCACAGCCTTTCAGGTCCTGCATTGTTTATTTTGACTCATTTTTTTATTTGCCTAGATTGGTTTTCAAGACACATATTTATTTGCAAGGAGGATTCAAGATGCTCTATTTCTTGAATTTGTAAATCTTTGATAATATCTGCCCCCTGCTTTTTTACTCAAGACAATTTTTCTTCCCATCTTCTTTTTGCCTCTTTCCCACTCAGGATCTGCAATGTAGTTCTCTCTTTGGGAGGCTCCTGGTGACTCTACTGGGTACCAAAGAGGTATTTCTGCGTACTCTTAATATCTGCCATCATTCAAAATAAGTATGTATGGAATAACTCATGATACCGTATAGACATACTGATGTGGATGAGGAAGGACTTTCCTCCTAGGCAGGGAAATCTCTAGCTTCTTCAAATGGGTCACCCAATTTGCTCTTCCCTATTCTCACCTCCCTAAAGGCTGATTGTATTTTTAGTCTGCTTTTATACATCTTAGCATATGGAAAGGCCAGTCTCTATGAGCAGCTATCACTTTTAGATTGTGTCAAAGAAGCATCTCCAAACAGAATCCAATAAATATTTGCAAAACAGAATCCCCTACACATGGAGTTATTCAATAAGTATTTGTTGACAAAGGGGATATATTAAGAATTCTATTAGTGTGTTCCAGTGCTCAGGGAAAAAGGACATAAGAGCATACTAAAAATTAACGAAAGATCAAGGTAAGACTTTAATAATACAACCATAGGTCATTTAACAATGGAGATACAGTCCAAGAAATGTGTTGTTAGGTGATTTCCTGTGAACATTATGGAGCATGTGTATCCAAACTAAGCCGGCTGTGACATCACTAGGCAATGTAATTTTATGAGATGCCTAATTCTATATTCAGTCCCTCCTTGACCAGAACATTATTATGAGGCATGTGACTGTAATAATTAATGTTAACTGAGGGGCCCTGTGAATGGCGCTGCTAAAAGTGGTTTGTGTAAGTGATCTTGTTCAATCATACAATGACCCTAGGAAAAAGGCACTGTCATTGTCTTCGTTCTAAAGGTGAGAACACTGAGACACAGAGGAATTAAGGAATTTTCCCACAGCCACACAGCTAATGAGTGGTAAAATCTGGACTTGAATCTATTACTTCGGACATGCTCTGGGACAGCACCTGGACCAGGAGTCATCACCATGGACTATCAGGATGGAAACAGAGTGTGCTCCATCTTAACCAGGGTTTGCAAAGACAGAGGCTTACCAGAGCATTAATTAAAATCTGGGTAAGGACTAACAATGAACTTCCTTTTTTGTAAGCGATAGGGTTCTGTCTACCAAGAGAGGTTACGAACTCTTTCTCTCTGTGTAAATGTCCCAGACAAAAATGGCACCTACCCATATGTGACCATAGCACACTTCCAGTCCAACCAAACCACGACCCCATGATGTCAAAGGCCAGGAATGTGATTGGGAGGTGAAAATAACAGCATGCTTTCCCTTTCCAAGCACCAGCCAGCAAGCCCAAGGTGGCTCTGCAGCTCAAAGGGACCATCCCTATGCCAGACAAATTAAACACTCAGGGAATTTGATCCACACACTCCGGGGAGGGATTTTTCCACTACTCTGTAATCCAGTGAAGCCTGGGCTGGCAGAGACAGTTGAACTGAGAGAGTGACTAAGTATGCAGAGTCCTTGGAGGTTAGAATACAGTCTGTCTACTCCGAGAAGGCATTTTGCCTTCCGTCTGTCTGGATTTCTAATATCTGCTACAGACTATTAATCATGCAGACCAGACTCTTGAACTTCTTTGAATCATTTTACATTTAATCAAAATCCTCCCCCTTTCCCCCGAAAAAAGCTACAAAATTCTGCCTGGTTATCTGATTTAAATTATTTTTAACATTTAGGCAATGGTTTACCAGGAATATATACCCCACATTGAAGATGCATTTAAAAGCTTTGAAATGGACTCAGACAAAAACCAAAGATGAAATTACTACTATATCGTGAAATCAGAATTAAAAATTAGCCAAGGACTTATTTGTTCATTTCCTTTAGATTCCCTGTTAAAACATGGGTCACCCCATGTTTTCCCCATCAGGAATACTAATGGGAAAAAATGAAATAATTCATCTTTTAGAAGACAGTTTCCACCAAATTTTATTGAGTGAGAATTTGGCCTGGAGTTTACACTTGAATGTACAATTTTGCATTTTAAATATCATCTGGCCTTATTTGTGACCATCACCTAGAAGAGATGTCATGATTTACAAAACCTCACCTATCTGAAGTCTGCTATTGTTTCTCCTCTTTTCTCATCCACCCATCTATTTTCCACGTACAGTATTTCCTACACTTCAACAGATTTTATTTTTTTAACGAATCTATACTGTGTTTAACCCAAATTTTCTATTTCGGTTCTGGGACGTGTGGATGGAAATGCTTTTCCCTAAGAAACCCATCCTGGGACAATGATTGGAGCCAAATTGGAAATGTGGATCCATGCTACAATCCAGATTCAGGAATCGTCCTAGTTCCTCATTCCAACCACATATAAATTCCTAAACTTGCTTCAAGCAGAAAATGTGGGAAGGGAAGAAAAGAAAGCCTGTGTTTTCCTTCTTCTACACTCAGAGAGCAGGGAGGGAATCGAGACTCATGAGCTTGGATCGCATGAGCTGAAAGGGAGCGGGAGAGCAAATATTTAGCTAGGCCAGTAGAAGGTTGCCACCAATCTGTCACCGACATGCCTGCCAACATTTTCAAGGTGTGGAAAAAGTAAGTCTTCGAGGTGCTGTCTTTTCAGGGGTTTCTTGCTAATTTCCTCCTGAGCTTCCCAGGAGATCTGACAGCTGGAATCTGTGTATCATCAACTCCCAGCAAATAAAACCTGGGCCAATAAGCTGCAAAACAAAGGGTCTCATTACACCACAGACCTTTGCAAATCTTGCCTGGACACAGGTTGAGCACAAATATTCCACAAGAGGAATATTCCAGAACACTGATGACTTTTGACTTGTCTTTTTCTTTAAAAGAAATGCTTTAAAGTCAGACAGAGTTGAGGAGGTTGAGAAATGTTTAAGGTGGAGGTTTGTGTGAGGAGCAATTTTAAATTGAGTTCCAGATTTGACATTCTCAGCATAAGATAAAGATCGAGTATGTGGCAGTAGTCATGATGGTGGGCTGGTCTGCAAGCTTAGCCACTGGGCCAGTGTGATCTTTCACTGCACAGACTTTACTGGTTTGGAGACTTTAGTGGAGCAAGAACAAAGAGAAGCAGAGACAATGAGGTCCAAGTCATCAACGGCAACCATATATATCCTGAATTTTCCATGACCCAAGTTCATATGATCTCTCTGTTGTTTCTCATAAAGGCTATCAGACTTGCCAGGTTGCATGCCTCAATTTTTAATTAGGAAAATTAAACTCATAGACTAGGTATAGTTTGCAAAAGACAAGGTGCCAATTTATTGCCCCTGGAGGGCAATAATTATGTCAAGTTTATCTTTGTATTTCTAATACCTTGTATGACATATTGCACATAAGAGTTTGTGCATATGTGCTAATGAAAGTCAAAAGAAATTTGAGAAGATAACAATTATTTTAAGTTGTATGGTTTTATTGGTATTACTGATTTTTATCATAAGCAAAGAATGCAGCCGTGAGTTTTACTCTTGGCTATGAAGAGTGCCATTGAGAAAATTACTAAACCTTAGGAGGCTTAATAACTCAGTTTGGCCATCTATAAAATGGGGATAATAACTTCTCTTACTCAGCTTAAATTACAGAGTTTTTATATGAACCCACTAAGACACTGAATGTGCAAATGCTGGGTAAAATGAAAAGATGCACACAAATGGAAATTTCTATCATGATGATCATTATTACAAATCATCACTGCTCTAGTGTTCTGGGAGCTGAGCCATCCCCAATCCTGCCAAAAAGAAAACTGCTAAGAAGCCACCACAAATGGCACACCACATCTGAGCTTACTTTTCAAAATGGTTTAGTTTTTATAGTAATTAAAAAATAATTCATAACATTTCATGCTTTGGCCCCACAGTGAGCCAACCAGGGCATGATCACATTTGGGGAACTGCAGGACACCAACCCGAGGACAAATTCTTTTGCAACACACACACACACACACACACACACACACACACACACACAATACCACACAACATTTTGGCACTGAGAATGGTTGATGATAGGTACAAAAACCCACTCCTGGTAAAAAGAGAGAAATAATTTGTGTTCTGTGGCTAGTGAACTTTCTATGTCTTCCTCCTCTTCAAGTCTGTCCCTATCCCCAGATGCCAAGAGTCCTCAAGTTATTTAGGACCCACCATATATCTTCCTAACCCTCTACCTTTCTGTTGACTTGAAGCCCAAGCCCATCACTGGATGCCCATGACTGGGGTGGCAGTGAGTGGGGTGAGTCACCATTGTCTCCTTCATCCTCATCTTTCTGACCCTCACCCTTCAGTGAACACCTACTGTGTGGCTTTATTACATCCATGTCTCTCTCATTCTTCACTACACTATTTGAAATGAATATTACAGCTGGGTAAATTGAGACTCAGAAGGATTGGATCATTTTCCCAAAGTAGAGTGTGGATATGAAGCCAAATGACCAAATCCCCTTGATTTTGAAGATTGTTATTTTCAACCACCTCACTCTATAACCTCCTCAAGTTCTTCTATCACAGGAAATTGTCCTACTCGATAGAGATCTGCAAGGAGGAAGAGGCGCTCCTGGGAGCTGCTCAATGTACATCCTCTGTTAACTATGCCAGTCTGCTAACATACATTTTTTAACCCATTTCCAAACCAACAATACCACGCCTGGTGGGACATGAAGATTATTTATGTAATATAAGTGACTGATGATGATTTACTTTGCTTTTCTAGAACTATCTGCTTGTTAAAAGAAAGTTGCATGCTATAAACCAAGTGAATGTTTTCCTAATGCTATAATTTCTGACTGAGGCAAGCAGATGGGGAAGGAGCTTTGTTTCAATGGTGTGTGTGTGTGTGTGTGTGTGTGTGTGTGTGTGTGTATGTGAACAATCACTGCACAATTAACACTATACCACTTAGTCTATCATCTAATCTGATTTCTTAAAGGCATTGGCTTTGTTGGCATCATTCTCAATGTCCTTACCCTAGATTTAAAAGTGACTAATTAATATTAGTGTCTGATAACTCTATCTTAAAATAATATCTACCTCTGTTATTAGGAGAATCAGAAATTGTGTTGATTATTCCCAAAGACCTGAGTTATTTTTCTAGAGTAAAAGAATGTTTCAGACCACACGTGTCTGCATTATTGTTTGTGTTTATTGGAGACGTCTGCTTTTGCTTTTTCTTCGAGCTGAGACATCACAAACAAAATTCGATTGTATAAGCACCACATCTTGCTAATAAGAATGCATGCCTAGAGCTCTAAGATTAAAGGATAATACAAACAAAATCACACACATAGTGTGATTCCTTTGTGGTACTGGCATTGGGGACAGGACAAAAACTCATCCTCGAAGTCCTCTCTTTCCCATCCTGCTCTCGCAGGGTCCTGCTGTTTTCAAGAATCCCATGTGATACTTAATTTACAGGAATCTGAAATGATTTGCTTCTCTAAAATCTTAGGATTTGCTATTTCTATCCCCTTTTCCATGTGGATTTTTGGTTTTCCCACAGAGATGAACTGGAACATGTTCCTGGGTAACCAGGTGGCAGGTAGAGCACCTTCCAAGCTACTTTCACCTGCAAAACAGATGAGAGACAGGAAGGAGCCCTCCAGCCTACAGAGTGTCCCGTTTTGCAAGGTCCCTCAGTCTGTCCTGAGCCACTGGGTGGGGAAAGGAGAGACACCTATTTACCTGATTGGCATAGAGGCCAAGCCAGGTTCCCTCTGACCTTGAAACTGGGTCCTGTTCCTTCACAGGAACTCCCCAGAACTTGCCCCCTCAATGCTGCCCAAAGCGCCTCCATTGGATCCCCAAGGAAAAGCCAGTGGCCCAGCATGCCCACAGAGAGGAGCAAGGTGTAAGCATTTTCTGGTTTCACAATGTAGCTCTTCCAGTTTCTCTTCTGCTATGAACACCATCTGCAATACCAGAGGCCCGTGGAGTAATAAAGAACCTTTCCCCCAGCCAAGGACAGGCACCGCCTTGCTTTAAGACACTATCAGCTCTGAAAAGTTTACACACAGTGTCCTCCAATCCATGGCCATCACCCTCTGGGGAGTTTAATGACCTCACTCAGCTGCACGCTTGCTCAGAGTACAGCGCCAGCCTGGTCACTAGGGTTGACTCACGACTTGCATGGCTTCGAGTGGTTCAGAACCTGCGACCTTTAGTCCGGGAGACCTCGAGGGGCAACTAGATTCCAAAACAGCGGAGGCAGGAAAAAAAAAAAAAACAAACTTCAAATTGATAACTGGGTGATTTAAAACTCAAAGGTTAAAAAAAAAAAAAATTGCCCACAAAACCACTTCCCTTCAAATTCTTGATACCAAATATGTGAGAGCATTCAGTGAGGCCCACTCTAAGCCCAGTTCAGAGAAGAACATTCACACCTTCTACAGAAGAGCCAGCCAAGGCACTGGGGCCCCATTTTCACCACCGTTCTCAAGAAAAATGCTGATGCTCAAGCCATCAGCAAATAGCCATGGTGGCCTGGCAAAGTCCTGAGCATCCTGCTCTGAGTCCTATAGAAATGCAGTCAGGCCAGGCCATCAGCTCTTGTGTCTGCTGCGGGACGCCGGGGGAGATTCGAGTTTGACTACTTTCAAGGTGGACTTTGGTTTTTAGAAAGTTCATTTAAAAGGGCTTGAGGCTCAGGGCTGGGCTGGGCTGCTAGAAGGTGAAAGAAACCTCAGGGCTCACTCTGCATAGAGTTTTGCTGAGAAGCACTCTTCTGTTGATTAGACTTTGTCTTTGCAAATCTCTTAATGGTTCCAGGTTGGGTGTCAGGAGCCTGAGGACCCAAGAATGAGTTAGAATAAAAAGAAGAAGGAAGGAGTACTGTTCAGAGTAGGGACATTGACAGAAAGAAGCAAAATTCAGAAAATTGGTCCATTTGAGGGGCTGTGGAGATAGACCTTACGAGGATTCCTGAGACCCAGGGCTAATTCCAGAGTCACCTCTCAACAGTGGTGGGTCCTGAGGAGGTATCCTGTTCTCCCTCACCTCATTTTCCCCATCAGATAAAGAGGAAGGTAAGCTACACCCAGAGGTTCCCAGTCGGGGGCAGTTTTGTCCCCAGGCATGTTTGCCCATGTCTACAGACATTTTTCATTGTCAAAACTGACTGAGATGAGGTGTCACTGGCATCTAGTGTGCACAGGCCAGAGATGTTGCTAAACTTCTTAAAATGTACAGAACACACTCTACTCCCTGCCAACACACAACAAAGAATTATGCGGCTTGGACTCAGTAGTGCCGAATTGAGAAATCCTCGGCTAAGCCATTTGAAGGGTCTATTAATATCTAATAAGATTCAGATGTTCAGAGCTCCCCAAAAGTATATCCATCTGAAGACAAGAGACCAATGGCTGGGCACTGCATTTTTTAGAGCCAATGCAGACCATTTTGCTGATAAATTCTGCCTTATTTCCTGGAATTCATGAGCACTTGTCCCGCATACCCAGAGGTTGACCAGTGCTACTTGGAGGGAGGTTGGGTCTGCGGTACAGTTAGAAGGTGCGGGAGAGTGACCCAGTCAGCAAAGATGCCATGTGCACGGGCACTTCTGTGAGTTTACACAAAGGATAGAGAATGTCACCAAACAGACTCATATTTGTTGATGCTTAAAGTCTACTGCAAAGGCTCCACGGAACCCAGAGTTTGTAATAAATACCTAATATAAGAACTCAGTGTGAAGAGTGCTCTGGAAGAATTTCCATCTGTACTTCTTAGTCACTGCGTGGTGAACAGAGCCAAGGAAGGCAGAGGAGCCCTGGGTATTACAGCTTCCAAGTCTGCCAAGGGTGGCGGAGCTCTTCTGCCCACCTGCTGTAGGTACAGCTGGCAGCAGAAGGACCAAGGGAGAGGCCAATGGGCAGATTCCAGCTTGAGCAGTGAGGGCTTTTCCTCAGGTGCTTGGCATTGGAGAGAAGGTTCTGAAGAGCCAAGTCAGCTGGTGAGCCAGCCCGTGTTCCCCTCTGAGGCTTGACATAGTCCCTCAGGGTCCATAGTGGTCAGTTCTGATGCCAAATGCCCAACACCCTCACACAAACACACAACGGCATTCTTCTTGCTTTGCTGGACCAAGCCCCGGGTGCTCTGTGGGCATGCTGACGGGAGTCTAGAGGTGCTGCTCCCAGGTACCTCTGCAAAGGCAGCACAAAATATTATAGGGGAGATGGAGAACACAGGTTCCCCTCAATTTCTGCCCAAATGACTGCAGTGGCCTCCTTAGAGATCTCCTCACTGCTGTTTGGTTCCCTTCCAGTCTCCCACTAATGCAACCAGAGTGATTCTTTCACACCCAAAGCTAATTATCTTACTCTTCTGTTTAAATGCATGAAAGGGCTGGCTCCATATGGTGCTTTGAAGATTAAGATGAGTTTTTTAACCAATCTCAAAAGGCCTTGGATGGATCTAACAGCACCCTGCATACCATACCACCACCCTCCCTGTGATCCAAGCATGCTGGCTTTCCTTCAGTTTGCTGGATGCTCCCTGCTCCCTTGTGCCACAGGGCCTTTGCACATGCTCTTTCATCTACCTTATATTCTCCTCCTCCCAGGCCCATATCACCCTTGTCACCTGACTAATACTCTTCCCCTTTCAGAGTTTGACTCAATCATTGCTTCCCTCACGAAGGACTTGTCTATTCTTCCTCACTAGATCATTCCTCATGACTGCCCTGTGTGGCACAACAGTTCTTCTTCATAGCTCTTTCCCCAACTGCAATTTTAAATTAATTCGTGCATGGAAATGTAAAAAATATCTGCTGAATAAACAAATGGACAAAGCATCCCCTCCTGGGGAGGAATGGCGACTCTCTCTGACCACACATTCCTGTTTGTCTCTTAGGTGGTTTCATCCTCTTAGCATGGAGTCTGTTCACATGTGTCTCTGCCCACGAGAATCTTCCTTCCCTGTCTAGCAGTTTTCCTTCCCTTTCCTCCATTAACTCTTTCTTCTGTGTGTGCAAGCATGCGTGCGTGTGTGTGTTACCAGGGATTGAACCCAAGGGCACTCTACTGTGAGCCACATCCCAGCCCTTTTTATTTTTTATTATGAGACAGGGTCATGATATGCTGCTTAGAGCCTGGCTAAGATGCTGAGGCTGGCCTCAGACTTGTGATCCTCCTTCGTCAGCCTCCCAACGCACTGGGATTACAGGTGTGTGCCACTACACTCAGCCCTCCATGAACTCTTCTCTCACCTCCCACTCCTCTCAGGATGGAGTGGCCCCTCTCTGTGATCTTGTAGCATTTTATATGAATCTTTTCACACTTGGCCTCAAATTAGCATCAGCTACTGACATGTCTGGTCTGCCCGTTTGGATTGCAAACTACTCAACCCAGTGTACCCTTTTACAAAGCAGCACGTGCTTTGTGAATATTTGTGAAACTGAAATGCCACTAGTGAAAGTTCAGGTGATTGAAATGTCCTCGGGTGGCAATTCTAACACCAAGACCAATGACATGCCACCAACGTGGCTTCGAAGAGAGGATGCAGCATGCAGATGGGAAAAGTGTTCTCTCAAGATAGAGAGAGAATCCAGAAATGTGACAAGAGCTTTCTATTTAGCAGAGGTTACCACCATCTTTGGGTCCCATGGGATTTCTCCTCCTGTTCCAGAGAGCTGTCGTGGCGGTAGCTGTTTTTCCACACCTAAGGTGGTCGCATTTAGCAAATAAAAATATAAGATCCCCAGTTAAATTCAAATTTCAGATAAACAACAAGTAGTCCTTTGTATAAATAGGTCTGAAATAATTCACAGGTTATACTGAAACTAAAAAAATCATTCATGGCGGTGCACAGTGGTGCACTCTTGAAATCCCAACGACTTGGGAGGCTGAGGCAGAAGGATTGCCAGTTCAAAGCCAGCCTCAGCCACTTAGTGAGGCCCTAGTCAACTCAGAAAGACCCTGTCTCAAAATTAAAAAAATAAAAATATAGAAAGGCTCAGTGGTTAAGCATCCCTGGGTTCAATCCCCAAATTCAAACATAACATACATATTATCTGACAACCTTAACCACTTGCCTTTAATATGTGCTGAAACATGCCTTATTAACTGGTGGTTCTAAATGACAGTCATCAAGAATACAAATACCAGTCACAGTCTGCCAAGGTATGGCAGCTGTTCCTCAATGTTTACTTGTTTGCCTATATGCCTGTAATATCACTGCCTGACTCACTGTTGTCTTAAAGGGCAGGTGCTGGACATTTTTCTTTCTTGTTCTAGAATCTCTGGAACACTGTCACCTTCTCACACGCTTTTAAAGCATACGTGTGTTGTTGCGTGTTCTGTCCAGGAGAGAAAAATGGGCTTTGGTAATGGCTTTTTTAACATTCCCACAGAAGGCCTGAATTCCAAAATTACACCATATTATACTGAAAATTTGCATTCAACCAGCAACAACAAGGTATAAAATAGAAAAGCAGAAAGTAATTTTGAACATTTGAAATCTGTTGAAAGGAAAGTTCAGGTGTGGGGAAAGAAAGGTATGTATTCTCCTGCAATTTGCCTGGAGACTTTTCAAGCAAGGGGGAATTAAGGTGAAAAATGAGGTGTACACCCTGAAGACCTCGTGCGGTACCTCACACCCTGGGGCCTCAGAGGAGGAGCCAGATTCCTACAAGTGAGAGGCCTTGTTTGAGTCACTGTATCTTTCCCTCCCTTACAATCCTGCAAGTTTGTACTGTCTTCTCATTAACTAGCTTGAAAACTCAGTTTGATGGCCGGGTTTCTGTAAGCTGAATGACCGCACACACCATCAACATGGCAACGAGATAGGGATGTGTAAGGACTAAAATCCTTGCCTTTCCTTTGGCACATAACCTGATCCTTGTCTAGAGGTTCTAGAAAGGACGAGACCTGTTTCTTCATGACTCAGCTGTTTGCAAGACTCTGAGATCATGAAGACAAACTCAAGAACTCCCTTGTCCATCTTGCCTCCCCAAATGTTTTGTTCCTAGGTGACCATCAGTAGAGCACTAAAAACATCTACATGAACCCAGTTTCCCCAAAGGAGAGGTTTCTTAGAAATTGAAGGGGAAAAAAATGGAAGGGAAACAAACAAACAAACAATATGTATTCCTATCATTTCTCTAACTCTTATTTGTTTTTAGAATATGCACAGCATGATTGTTTCTTAAAATGGTTAGACCCTGGGATACCAAACCCATTTACTCACAAAATAAACCTTAATTTAAAAGACAGAGGTTTCTTGTTTCCTGAGAAAATGGAACTATAGGCTAGGAGTTAATTCTCTCTCTTTGTCACTTACAAATTTTCATGTTAACATACAGATGCTCTGTTCATGCAGAAGGCTCAAGCAGTGACTAAATAACGTGATAGGGCACTAGCTTGTCTGCTTCCTACCAGCTCTCTGATCTCTACGGGGATTCTTTGACCACAGAAGAAGCATTTCCAGGAGGCATGGGAAAAGGTCAACTGGTCAATCATCATGTCCAGGGTCTTTAATGCCAATTTGCAAGGAATCATCTTTTAATGTGTATCTGTGAATGTAGGGGGCGTGTGGGGAAGACACCTATGAGTAGTGTCATTTATTTCCCTCCCCTGAAAGGAAGGGTGGAGTCCACTCAGTCATTCAGTCATTCAATGGACATTGAAGGGCCTCCCACAGCCCTTTTTGGGTCTTGTGTTGGTCTGTAGTCTCAGCTTCCAGGAGGCTGGAAAGTCCATGGCATGCTCAGGCTGGTAGAAAATGAGAATCCCAGTCGCCTCTGCACAGGCCTCCCCTGGCATGAGTCCTGGGACAGATCTGAAACCCAGAGTTAGCAGAGAGAGCACGGCGGGACCCAGGATGGAAGGTATGAGCTACAATCCGCACGGAGACAACAAAATACAATCTGCACTTCGCAGTTGGCTAATAGCACGGACTCAGCTCCTAGGGTGCCACAGGGGCACATGGATCTGCTTCTGCATTTTTATGTGAAGAGCAAGCAGGGGTGAGGGGAGAATTTTACCCCCTTCCTGCTCCACACAAATGCTCCTACTGAGGTGTGAATGAGCATGGCATCAGGCAGTGAGCCACCCAAAGGCACCCAGAGCTCGCTAGGAGCACCAGGAAAAGGGTCAGCCAAATCCCTCAGGTTATCTTTCCTGTTCTTTGCCTTGTATCTCCAGTTAGCACTGTTCCTAAATCTTGGAAGTGGTTGATCTCCCATCCCTGAGGCAGCTCCTTGGGGCATTAGAAAAAGGGAGCAGGATTCCCCCAGTGGGGACACCTGGCATGAGGTCTGAACTGGCTCTGTTGTCTTGGCATATCACTTCTGGACCCAATGAGTGGGCCTCGGTATTTCAACCACCAAACAAGATGTGTTAGTCAGCTTTTTGTTACCGTGAGCAAAATACTGGACAAGAACAACTCAGAGGAGGAAAAGGGCTTCAGGCATTCAGTCTATGGTCAGTTGACTCCATTGTTCTGGCCCCAAGTAAGGCAGAACATTATGGCAGAAGGGCATGGTGGAGGGAAGCTGCTCAGCTCATGGTAACCAGGAAGCAAAGAAGGAGGAGCCGGGAGTGGGGGGCAAAATATCATCCCCAGGGCATGTCCCCAGTGACCTACCTCCCCTGGCCATGCTCCACCTGCTGATAGTTACCACTTGATATGGTAGTCCCTTCAAAGTATTAATCCATCAAATGGATTGATCCACTGATTAGGTTAGAACTCTCATAATCTAATCATTTCACCTCTAGACATGTTTGCATTAACAGGAGATTTCGGGGGACCCCTCATATTGAAACCACAGTACTGGAGGACTATTGTGGGTCTTGCCTCCCTTAGAGGGACAAGAGAGAACCATGAGAATTAAAGAAGCATCAGGACATAACATTTGCATAAGGCAAGTTGATATTTTCCTCTGAAATATGGATTTGAGCTCCTTACTTAACTACCCTGGATTCCAATATCCAAAATTGTTTAAAGCTAAGCCTTCTGAATGTCCCCAACAGAAGTAGCCAACAAGTGGAGAGCAAGAGACCTAGGAAGGTGATTTAAACAAAAACACCTTCACTGGTTCCTAACACTATTATCTTTCCTGAAGTTAGCGTGGGGCTGACCACATTAGTTACATTCGAGCTAATTTTTCCATGTGAAAAGAATTAAGATCAAGAGAATATAATAATAGCCAGCCAGTTTATTTTTTTTAGGATTGGATTTACTCTTTCCATTTTAAGTTATATCTTTTTAAAAATCCAAATTAAACAACCTCTTCTCCCATGCCTCGTGCTCTCTGTAAGTCCCCTTATAGCAGGAAACTCAGCAAGACATGTTCACACGTGGGATCCAGGCACAGAACCTGGAGAGAGTAAACTATGGCACACACACTGGTCCAAAGTGCCTGATTGACAGCAGTAAGGAGCTTGCAGGTGTGTGGTTTTATTCTCCACTCTAATAAGAAGGGCCATTTTTTTTATGCTGTTAACCAGGGGGTCCTGCCTGGGGTCTTATTAAACTGATTGGCAAATGAGAACTTGGAAAAACCCGAGAATGGTCAGGTTTACTGGAATGTAAGTTGGGATGTAGGCAGATGCACCTACTTCTGGAATCCCAGAGCAGTCTGGGAACAGTTCTAGAACATTCACTGGGACAGTGTGAATGAACCATTCCAGAACAGTCACTGTTAAGCTAAAATATAGTGGCTGGACCCAGGTAACAGGTCTGTCCAGGGGACTGGGGAGGAGCCATCCCTTCTGGGTAAATGTCACCAGAGAACAGAATGCCAGGAAGGAGGTACCAGCAAACTCTCAGGCCACAAAAGCCTTCTTGGGTAGATTCAGAGCATGCTTGTGGGTATCTAGCAGCCTTTCGGCTTCTGTGAGTCTTAAGGACACTCAGGATGTCTTCCTTAGCGTTTTTGATTCTAGGAAAAAGAAGAAATCTTGGAAGCCACCCTGAGAGACAAGCTAACAGAGGGTGACATGTGGGGACTCCAGCAAAGCCAGCATACAACTGTCTGATTTTCATAGTGTGTCAAATTAGATGTAGACTTCAGCTACCGTGTGTGATATGAGGTCCTCACTCTCATCCAGGGCCAACATCTCACAAAACTTTACAACAGAATGTGACCTCCAGGGACCTGGGCCAGCTGGGAGAGAGAGCAGCCAGGACTCCTGCCTCTCCTAGTCTCTATCCCTCCCTCTTTCTGTAACTTCTACTTCCAGGGTGGATATTGACTCTGCCTTTGGCCACATGCGTCCATTTGCACATGCAGAGTTCATGCAGAGTGTTAAAAAACTAGGGTCACTTCAATTTACCAACGTGGACTTGAGCAAGACAGAGGTTCTAGAACTAGGCAGCACTCCAGACCAAGGATGGTTCAGAGTGTCTGACCTTACAATGTTGATCAAAGTTGCAAGCTGCTTTTATAACCAGAAAGATGGGAAAGGACATACAGAGATGGCCTGACTGGTTCAACTTGGCGCTCACCTTGGACTTCTAATAAACAAGAAGAAAATGAACTTGTATCTTATTTAAGTCCATTCTTTTAGAGTTTGTCTGTTACTGCCAGTCTGCTCCAAACCTACAGGACTCAGTAATTGTTCCTCCTTTTCAGCTGTGAAGACGAGGCCCATCCACTCCATGGAGAGCCATCTGTTTGACTCAAAGTTCACAGACCTAAATGCAGATCTCATCCAAAACAGCACAGAAATATCCAGAATAATGCTTGACCAAATACTAGGCCACTATGGCCGGGCCACATGGACCCATCAGTTAACCATCACAGGGATGAGAACTAGGGAATCACTGGCCCTGGGTGGGTGGTCATGGAAGCATCCCCAGGCAATAGCTTGGCCTGGAAGAACTGAGGGGAAAGTAGATCTCAGAGGGCATCATGAGGTAAAGGTCAGAGGAGAAGTGGGTAAAGCCAGAAGAGACAAAGGAGACATCTGACCCAGTCCTCAGAGACCAGCACCTTGCAGGCAGCCATTTACTGCAGCACGGTCACCCCAGGACTCGGTGGGGCCCCAGGCTCCCATTGAATAAGTTACCAGAACCTGAAGACATCAGAGTAGAGTTGGCTCTACTTCAGAGAGGTTCAGAGGGGCTCACTGCCAACCAGAGCCTGGCCATTCTGCTCCTGGACGAGCCTGCACCAAGGGACCAGGCAGGTGAAGGCTCCTTCAGTTTCTACAGTGAAGCAGTTTTGTCCATCTTTTCCCTTTCTGATAGTTTTGCTTTATACATTTTGATGTTGGCTATTTTATCCTCAAAATTATATAATTATTATTTTCATTCTTTTGATACGAATACTATAAATCCTGATTTCACTTTTGTTTTGATTGTCCAGAAATATTTTATGCATACTTTTGTATTCAATGTTAGTGCATCATTTTTTTACATGTATGTCTCGCAAATAACACATAATTAGATGAGTATGTAATTATGTATATGAGATTCAATCTAAGAATCTGTTTTTTTTATTGGTACATTATAGTTGTACAAAATAATTGGGTTCATTTTGGCATAATAATACATGCATGGAATTTAATTCACTCCATTTCAGTCCCCAGTGGAATCTCTATTTTTTTTAATAAAGAATCTAACCCCCAACCTTCACCCCACCCCCCTAAAAAGAATAGAAGACCACAGAGGCCAGGAACCTGGGGGTCTAACCGAACGGTCAAGCTCCTCTCCTGTCCTTGACCATGGGATTTAAAGTCAGATGGGCCTTAGATTCTGGCTGTGTGATCCTGGGCAAGACAGTCACCTCTCTGGGCATCAGGCTCCTGTCTATGAGGTAGGGTGGCTAACCCCTCCCTGGTAATTGGTTGTTATGGAGATCAGATAATTCACTTACCTTATGTAGCTGGCCATGACCTCTCCATGGAACACACAGGAATAATCTCACTGTCTCTGCTGGACTTTTTTCTCCTCTCTGTCCAAACCCTCTACAGCACCATCAGATCTGCCCTGTCATTTTGTTTTCCTTTTCTGTGCTTTGTCACAGTGTTAGGGCTGCTGTCACTGCAGGTTCTCTCACAGGCGTTCAGTGTATGTGCGTGTTCATGCCACTAAAGTAATACTTCTAAACACGTGCACGAATGTTAATAACCAGTCTCGTGTTGGTGCTACGCTTTAAAATTGTGTTGAAAAAATATTATAAATTGATGCCGTTGGAAATTAGTGAGTTACTAGAGGCTTAGCGGGCAGCAATGAGGTGGGACCCTGATGGGTATGGGGTGTCTTTTGGGGGTGAGGAAAGTGTTCTGGCGTTAGATAGTGATGATATTGGTACTATAACTCTGTGAATGTACTAAAAATCACTAAGTAGTACACTTAAACACGATGAATTTTACATCCCAGTAAAATCAAATTGCTATTTCCTAGGTCAAGTGGGGGATTGCTTACTTTTAAAATCAACTGTTATACAAAGATGAGGCTCTTGCCTGCGAACAAGGTGGTGTTGGTGTTCACAGTGGTACTCAATGGCCACGCCCCAGAGTGACAATAGATGGAATTAACTATGACTGTGCAGGAAAAGGATGCATCAGCAGAGGCTGGGGTAAATTTAAAGGAGGTGAAAATTGAGCTGGGGCTTCAGGGAGGAATGGATGGACTAGGCGAGGTGAAGTAAAAAACAGATATCCCAAAGAAGAATCCAGAAGGAGGCGTTCTCTTGTCTTTCTTGTCATAGTTTAAAATTTTTCATTTCTTATACAGTATTTCCAAGAGGAGATGGGAAGACTGATTGTCTTAGTTGGCTTTCTGTTGTTAAAACAGGATACCTGAGAGTGAGTGATTATAAGGAAAAGAGGTTTGCTTTGGCTCTTGGTTTTGAAAGTCCAGATTGGACAGATGCACCTGCCTGTCCTCACCCTGCATCCTAGCTTGGAAAAAAGCAGAAGGGAAAGTGGGCACAGGTGAAAGAGGGAGTGATAGCTATCTCACTTCCTGCAGAGAAAACGTCCATCCATTCACGGGGACAGATCCTTCAGGGCCCCAAGTGCCTCTTGCAGGCCCCGTCACCTCCCAACCCCTTCATGCTGGGAATCAAACCTCGGCATGAATCGTGTTGGGGACCAACCATCTTCCAACTCCAGCACTGGTCTCTGGGACACAGGAGTTGGGAGAACCCATCCTGGCTGGGTGGGAAGAGCCACCTTAGAGAGTAGCAGAGGCCCTGGGGCCATGCTGGGCTCATCTGTCATTCATTCTGGTGCATTTGAACACCTGCGTCCTGGGCCACCATGCTCAGGCAAACAGAGCCTGCCAGAAAGCAAGCATTTTGACTGGCCAGGCTTTCATAGCCTTTCATGTTGGAGAAATGAGATTTCTTTATTTTAAAGAAACGGAAGGCCGCGAGGCAGAGGGGACATTTCCGAGGCAGCCATCTTGTTTTGTGTGGGTGTGAAGTGAGAAACCTCATTACTCACAAGCCCAGCAAAGCAAGAACAAAATGAGTGTAGATGCAGCCTTTAAATGCCAGTTTGATAATTGAAATTAGCTCTGTTGGCTAAGCCATAGCACATCCGGGTCACAAATGTTGGCATGAGCTCTCGAGGCTGTAAAACAAAGTGCCATGCCAGGTCAGCTGGCAGAGCTCATGAAGGGCGTGCATCCTGGGCCCTGGGGTGGATCTGCTTTGGCCTCTCAGCAGAACCAGGATCCCTGTGAGGTGAGCACCTCACGATTGAGAGGCAGGAAAGCAGCTGTAATCTAAGACAGGTTGTGCCACTAACTCGCCCAGGGGCC
>PVHX01025090.1:0-22967 GCA_004024805.1 Geosciurus inauris | reverse complement strand
TAGAGGTCTTTCACCTCTTTTGTTAAATTGATTCCCAAGTATTTTATTTTTTTTGAGGCTATTGTGAATGGGATAGTTTTCCTAATTTCTCTTTCAGAGGGTTTATCACTGATGTATAGAAATGCAATTGATTTGTGGGTGTTGATTTTATATCCTGCTACTTTGCTGAATTCATTTATTAGTTCTAAAAGTTTTCTGGCAGAATTTTTTGGATCCTCTAAGTATAGAATCATATTGTCCGCAAATAATGATAGTTTGAGTTCCTCTTTTCCAATTCTTATCCCTTTAATATCTTTCATCTGTCTAATTGCTCTGGCTAGTGTTTCCAGGACTATGTTGAATAGCAGTGGTGAGAGAGGGCATCCCTTTCTAGTTCCTGTTTTCAGAGGGAATGATTTCAATTTTTCTCCATTTAGGATAATGTTGGCCTTGGGTTTAGCATATAGCTTTTTTTTGTTGTTTTTTTGTTTTTGTTTTAAATATTTTTTTAGTTGTAGATGGACACAATGTCTTTATTTTATTGCTTTGTACGTGGTGCTGAGGATTGAACCCAGGGCCTCACGCATGCGAGGCAAGCGCTGTACCACTGAGCTACAATCCCAGCCCAGCATAGATAGCTTTTACAAAGTTGAGGTATGTAACTTCTATCCCAAGTTTTTCTAGTGTTTTGAGCATAAAAGTGTGTTGTATTTTGTCAAATGCCTTCTCTGCATCAAATGATAAAATCATATGATTCTTATCTTTAAGTCTATTGATGTAATGTATTACATTGATTGATTTCTGTATGTTGAACCAACTTTGCATCCCTGGAATGAACCCCACTTGATCATGGTGCACTATTTTTTTGATATGTTTTTGTATGCGATTTGCCAGAATTTTATTGAGAATTTTTGCATCTATGTTCATCAGGGATATTGTTCTGAAGTTTTCTTTCTTTGATGTGTCTCTGTCTGGTTTTGGAATCAGGGTGATACTTGCCTCATAGAATGAGTTTGGAAGGGTTCCCTCCTTTTGCATGAAATAGTTTGAGGAGAATTGGTATTAATTCTTCTTTGAAAGTCATGTAGAGCTCAGCTGAGAATCCATCTGGACCTGGGCTTTTCTTGGTTGGAAGGCTCTTGATGGCATCTTCTATTTCCTTGCTTGAAATTGATTTGTTTAAGTTGTGTATGTCCTCTTGGTTCAGTTTGGGTAGGTCATATGCCTCTAGAAATTTGCCGGTGTCTTTAGGGTTTTCTATTTTACTGGAGTATATATTTTCAAAACAGTTTCTAATTATCCTCTGTATTTCAGTAGTGTCTGTCATGATATTTCCTTTTTCATCTCGAATTTTAGTAATTAGGGTTTTCTCCCTCCTCCTTTTTGTTAGGGTATACCATGGACATTTTACATACAAATGGATCATGTGAATAATATGGTCTATGTGGCAGAACTCTGCCATTTGTTGTAGAGATTTCTCTTATTCTGGACCTCACTCAAAACTAGAATTTGGAGGTGGAGCGTCACTGTGTAATTAGGCTCGTGTAATCCACCCTATTCCTCTTTCCAAATGAGTTTGTGTTCTATGGATGCGGAACCAGAGGTGAGAATTTTATGAAGGTGATATATGGAGGCAAGGACTCAGGGAAGCTGATGAGGTAGGGAAGGGAAGGGCATTGTGTAAATTGAAGTCTGGCTTCAGTTGGGAAACTTGGCAGCTCTGGAGTGTTCACTGTATCACATGGCTGACTCCACAAGGAGGCAGGACCCCCACTTTCCTAGTCCTGTGATTGCCATTTTTTGTGCAATCGGGGGCCCAAGAGTATGGGCAGGGGCATAATCCCTGGCCTGCAGCTTCCCTTTTCTTTAGTGGAATTGCCCAGAAAAGATTAGGGCCTTTATTGTTAGCATCCCAGACTCTTCCTAGATGGGTCTCTGGCATTCAGGCCTTGTAAGAGAGGATTTGAGGTGGATTCCGCAGTCTACTGAGGTTCCTCTACAGCAGAATCCACAGTCTTTCACATTTTCATCATTACAATAGTCGTCAGTTATCCTGCTGCTAATCTCGTCACATTCGTGTTATTTCTGTTACTGTAACTTGAGTTATCCTTGTAAAACTCAAATCTAACTGTGTCACTCACTATACTAAAAGTATTTCCAATATTTTCTCCACAAGTCTCACTATTAGAGTTTGACAAGATTATGGGAGCCTTTCTGATCTTGCCTATGTTTCTCTCTCCAGTCGCAGGAGTCATAATCTGCCTTCATAGTAGCCTAGTGTGCAACTATATTAGCTTAGTGGCTACCACCAGTGGTGTTTTGATAAATAATTCCTTCACTAATAGGTCATTTAATAATCACAACCATATTGAGTTGATTATTTTTCTGACATGGTCTTTTAGGCCTCCTGACCCTTGCTGCCTATGACCTATCCTAGGAATGCTTTGACTCAATTTCTTGTGTCTTCACTGATCCCATTCTATTCCATGGGTGCCATTTTTGATGTGTTTCCACCTAGAAATACTTCCCTTACCATCCTCTTCAGATCTTAGCTCAGTGTTCCTCCATTAGGCTTTCATAACACCCTTTAGATTTTACCATTTATAACTCTCAGAACTAACGTCCTATATCCTCTCTGATGTCTCTCAATATATCTTTGGCTCTGTCAGGATGAAGATAGATATCTTTTTATTCACCTGCAAAGTTTCCAAGTATCAATATCCTTTTGTTCAAACCAATGTGTAGAAAGAATTAAGTGTAATACACACATACACACATAAACACATACACACACACACACACACACTCACCAGGGATTGAACTTGAACTCAGGGGCACTCAACCACTGAGCCACATCCCCAGCTCTTTTTCTTATTTTGTTTAGAGATAGGGTCTCACTGAGTTGCTTAGTGCCTCGCTGTTGGTGAGGCTGGCTTTGAACTTGCAATCCATTTTGCCTCAGCATCCAGAGCCACTAGGATTATAGGCCTGTACCACCATGCCCAGCTAAGTGTAAAATATTTCTAAAAGTGCTTTTAGTGTAAACAGAGCTACTTAAATTTAGAAATAGTATTTATTAATAAAATGTGGCCACAACATAACAGAAGAATCATAAAAAACCCACACATAGGAGAATAATATCTTGTTGAGGGATTTAAAAGTAAAATATGTGTTCATATGCTGAGAAACACATTTTCCAATTCTTTCTCATGTCCTTATTTTAAGTGAAAGTAAATATACTTTGTGCCTCCTCTAAGAGTTCAGTCTGGAATTCCCCCCAAATTTGAATTAGATGAAGATAGAAAAAAATTTCCCTTGTCTCTGTTATTCTTTTTCTACTGTTTATTTATTTATGTTATTATATGTGTTTCCTCTTTCATTCTACATTTATGGTATGTCCTAGAGACTATTGTAAGCTAGCAAGCAAGAATTTTATGGATCATAGCTGTGCATATAGTAAATAGATCTCCTTTCTGACATTCAAGTATTTTATTTCATTAATAACTCTTTTTGATGAGTTATCAGTATGGGGTGACTTAGCACTATAGAAACCATCTGAAGATCACAAGGAAATTTACAAATACTGTTGAATCTATGTTATTGACCATTAGATGTTCTATGTGTTTTCAAGCTCTAAAATCCTTAAATACCATAATATTACTGGAAGCATATGAACATCAGTTATGCTATGTAAATTAATAAGATATTAAATAAAGCTGTTAGATTATTAGTTATGATCACTTAGAATGCACAATGTGCCTGGCACAGTTTTGTTTGAGAGATGGCAACTAGAGTGATTATCTGACCTTTTCCTCATCTTTACCCAGCAGTATATCATAGGAGTTAAGAGTAAGGTCTGGAAAATCCTCAACATTCTAGTTATTGAGCATCAGTGTATCTACATTGATAGCTTCCTCATTTGCCAGGATCCTCACAGGTAAAATGGAGATAATAACAGTTGTTTTAGTCAGCTTTAGCATTGCTATGACCAAAATACCTGACAATAACAACTTAGAGGGAGACAAGTTACCCTTGGATCTCATGGTTTTGGAGGTCTCAGTCCATAGCCACCTGACTTTATTGTTCTGGAGCCCAAGGCAGCACATCACGGGGGAAGGGCCCATGGGAGGAAAGCTCAGTTTATGGCAGGTGGGAAGGAGAGGGGGAGAGGAAGGACTGCAGGGAAGATGCACCACTCCAGGGCACATCCTCAGTGACCTCCTCCACCATGCTCCTCCTGCCTTCAATTACCACCCAGTCAGCCCATTCAAGCTAGGATACCCTGATCACTCCACAACTCTCATAATCTCATCATTTACCTTTGATATTTCTACATTAACAGGTGCTTTGGGGACATACCTCGAATCAAACCATAACAGCAGTCTATACAGCTCACAAGTGTTATAGAGATTATTGCCCAATACCAATATTTGTAATTATTTCTTTTTTATTTTCACTGGAAGGATGGCCTATGAATGCATTTACATGAATGAAGCTAGAAATACAAAGCCCTGATTAAGAAGAATTTTACAAATGTGAGAATTGTCCTGGGTTAGGTTTTCTCCACTATTTTGTACCCATGTACGGTTGCCTCAATGAAGAACTTGTGAATGACAGTATGTTTTTCTGTACCCTTTAGGTATTCCTGCTGAGGTTTTCCAATACATCTTTTGATCCTTTCTTCAGTTAAATCATTATCGGACCTGAGGCACATTCATTTGTCATCTGAAATGGCTTTGCTGCTGAAAAATTTCTTAATGGTATTTTTCATCTGAGCATTTCTCAAGGTATAAATTAAGGGATTTAACATAGGAGTAATCATAGTGTAGAATACAGCAACTGCTTTGTCAATGGGTAAAGTAGCTGCAGGTCTCATGTACACGAATATGCAGGGAACAAAGAATAGGACAACCACTGTGATGTGGGAGACACAGGTGGACAGGGCTTTGCGCCTACCCTCCAGGCTGTGAGTCCTCAGGGAGCGCAGGATGACCACATAGGAGACCAGCAGCAGGAGGAAGTTTAAGAGGCAGATGAACCCACTGTTGGCAGCAACAAAGAGCCCCAGAGTGTGGGTATCAGTGCAGGCCAGTTTGAGTAAAGGATTCAGATCACACATAAAATGATCAATGACATTCGGGCCACAGAAGGGTAGTTGGAAGATGAAGAGGATCTGGATCGTTGCATGGAGAAAGCCTCCCATCCAGGACACTCCCACTAGTAGGCGACATACTCTCCTGTTCATGATGGTTGCATAGTGCAAGGGCTTGCAGATGGCCACATAGCGGTCATAGGCCATCACTGTAAGCAGGATGACCTCTGCACCTCCAAAGAAATGTTCTCCAAAGATTTGCATCATGCATGCATGGAACAAGATGGTTTTCCTTTTTTGGAGTGAATCTACCATTGGCTTAAGGGTATTGACAGAGGCATAGCAGGCATCAATAAAGGAGAGATAGGCCAGGAAGAAGTACATGGGGGACCCCAACAATGAGCTGGTGGTGATGGTGATCACAATGAGCATATTTCCTACCATACAGATGATGTAGATGAGCAAGAACATAGCAAATACAATTTTCTGCAACTTTGGATTCTCAGTAAGCCCCAGAAGTACAAATTCTGTCACATTATTCCCATTCTCCATGGAGTCCATGTGAAAGTTAATCACATAATCTGAAAAAAAATACAACCTTGAATTAAACTTCTCCATTCTCATAAGTGAATGAAGGAAGCATGGATTCTATGGAGTTGTGAGAATATATGTGATTTTTATATTTAAGTTTTTGTGTGAGGTAAAAAAAAGTGTTCTGAATCTTGAAGATTACATTCTCTCCCAGTCTTCACTTCTGCAAAGTCTATATATGTGAGAAAATTTTGTGAATGCACAGGGAAGGAGGCTGAGTACCCCTAATTTTCTGAGATGACTCAGCTTAATAGATCTAATTCATAGTGTCATTTAGACCAGAAAGAGAGGTAGGAGTGGAATGTGATTGCCATCCAGGTATAACTAAAGAATGTTGCCCTTTTTCCTTAGAAAATGGGGAAACATGAGAGCTAATTGAGAATAGGCATCAAGGATAGTGAGCAATGTAAGGAAGGGGAAAGTAGATGCTATTCATATCCATCTTTTTGTGTCCTGGATGAAGCAGAGTGTCATGTTAAATAAGGGGTGGAAGCCAGAGATTGGAACTGCATGTGGCAAACAAATGATAACAATTAACATGAAGAGAGGAAGGCAATACTTATGGAAATGTAACCAATGTACAAACGAGCAACTATAAAATAATTCATAAAACTTGTTACATAAATCTAACAACTTTGTGATGCCTAATTATGGGACCACTGATATTTGTTCTGTGTATGGTCTGGTACCAAGTGCTTTAAATGCACAATTCCTCTTAACACTTGAGGCAATCTATGTGACTGGTGTTCTTGCATCCTCTTACAGGTAAGGAAATCATCTCAGAAACTAATATGTATAATTGCAAAAATCTTGATCATGTTAACTGACAGTGACTGAAATCTGCATGTGTTCTAAATGTTTTGTGGACATCTACTGATGTAGTTCTCACAACAAAGTGAATGGCTAATGCTGTTATTTTTTATCCATTTTTATGCTTATTTATATATGCACAGAGGAATTTAATATATTCTTCCAGAAAAAGTAACTAAAAATTCCAGAATCAAGAAGAGAATAAATAGATCATGAGATTTTTTTAAAGATGAGGTCTTATGATGTTGCTCAGGCTGACATTAAAATTGTGATCCTCTTGCATCAGCCTCATGAGTAGGTAGAATTATAGGTATGTACCTCTTTGTCTACCTTCTTCAAATTAGTCTAATTTTTATTCATTTTTTGTCCTTCAGTTCTTTAACATATATCGTTTCCCTCTTCCCCTTAATCTATAAATCCCATACTATGTTATACTAAACAATTTCAAACTACTTTAGAGTAGTTTATGCAAAGCAATTTCTTCAGCAGACACACAAATACAAAATAATTCATTTGAACTTCCAAATATTAAGAAAATGAATGTTTCTTCTTTCTCAGAAGGGCTTCTTTGACTTGACCTGTCCTTACTCAGTTCTCCCTCCTCTAATACCATTATAAAAAATGAACCCCAGAATCAGGTGGAAAAGGTGGTAAACAACCCTCACTGGTTTGAGTGTGAGTAAGACTAGAATCAAATCTTGTTTCTTCTGCTTGCAACTTCTTTTACCTGGGTACATTTCCTGGCCCTGCACACATCTATTTTATCATCTACAAAGTGAGAGTGAGAATATCACCTCAAAGGTTTTGTGAGAATTCATGGTTATATGAGCATATTCATCACAGTTCTCAGTAGACATATGGGGTTTTCATTTATTTTTATCACTGCACATGAACTCAGCAAAGCTAAATTGACAGTTTAAACAAGAATACAGAGATATTGTCAAGCCTCCAGTCAGCTCAGGAGGAATCCTCTACATTATTGCTTTTAAAGAAGACACAGAGACCTGTTCTACCCACAGCAGTTGATCCCAGAAAGACTTCTTCTTGCCCTACCAGGACTGTACAGCTGATGATTTGTATCATTTAATATTTATATCTAAGTCTTACATGTGTGAGAGGTGTACTTAAATTTTGTTTTTATCTGCACAATTAGTCTTGATTATTAAATGAGGTGCCTCATGGCAAACTAACTTTTCTTTTTGAAGGGACGGATTTTATACATAGCTTCATCACTATGAGTCTCAAATTGTCTAATGTTAAATTTGCTCAATGATATTTACCAACTATATTCTGAAAAAGTGGAATGAGGATGAACTATCCTATAACAGTATTCAACAAACGACACTCTATGACTGTATTTGACAAATGTAGAAAAGTAATGATTTCTGCATATGAAAAATTACAAAATCAATAAATATCTGCATTGTTGAAAATCTTACCTTAGTAGTTTTAGATGATTTTAATTATGTTTTGAGTGTTCAGGAACAATTTCATCTTCAGTGACCTACTCCTGAAATAAGAATTTTAGCATGAAGTGACAGTGCACTTCCAAAGAGATAATTCAGGTAACCCAACATCAAATCAAATGCTGTTAAGGATGTTTCTTTAAAAGTCCAAATCTTTCTTTTTTAACTTAAAGTCTAAAATATTTTAATAGAAATTCTCTGATTTAAGTTTAGAATGGATTCACTTGATACATCAAGGAGAAATGAAATCATTCTGTTGCTCTGGTCCAGTAGGACAGAAGGCAGGACACTGAAGAAAAAGTATTCAAATGGGTCAGTCATGATGAATGTCGTTCTTGAATCTCGCTCTGGATTTACCAACTGCATCAAAAAATATTACCATCTTACAATACCAGGACATTTTAAGGTGTTTCCGGAAAACTTAGGGAGCTTCCTTATAGCTGTGTTTTCTCTCTGAGGAATTAATTATATCTTTTGATGGAAATGTATTACCTTAGATGTAGGTACTGTAGAAAGATATATTTGCGAATCACCGGCCTCTGAATGGGGAATTGTATTCCCTGAAGTTGGAATGTAACTGTTTTTTCTATCTGAAACTGGGTTGTTGGGAAAGCTGAATGTCATGTAAACGGATTGTAGCATTAATTCAGTGTGGGTACCAGTGATGTAGTTTCCCTGATAATGTGTGTCACAGAGGAAGCTTCTTTCTTATTAGTATTAAATCCTTTCTGAAAACCCACTACGAACTGCTTGAGAGCTAAAGAAGCAAAGGCATATTAATGACAGCTATTTTAAAGTTTTAATTCCACATGCTGCTTTTCCTGATTTTCAGTGTTTTGGAAGTAGCCAGAAACCCAAGAAGGGTCTATATAACAGTGTTCTCTGGGACTCAGCATGGAATGATTGGCAGCATTACAGATTTGAAGAAAGATTTAAAACACAGTAAGAAAGTTCCAGTCATTCTGCATTTTGACAATTGGACAAAATGTCAATGTTACTTATTTGCCATTTAGTCATTTTAAGAGGTCTGTGCATTCTTATTAAAAAAAATTTATTTGAGGTAATTAACATACAAAATGCTGTACATATATAACATGTATAACTTGATATGTTGGGGAATCCATAGACATATGTGAAACTGTCACTACATCTGTGCCCTGAAATTATTCGGTTACTTATCTGACCATCTTCAAATGTATTCACCCAACTTCTTGTTTATGGTGATGATGCTGATGCTGATGCTGATAACATTGAACATAAAATCTGCCCTTTGTGCAGCATTTTAAATATCCTGGAAAATATTGACCAGTATAAGCACAATGATGTATAAGTCTCTATAATTTATTCATGTTGTACAACCAAAACATCGTACTCTTTGATTGACATCTTCCTCCTCCCATTCCCCAGCTCATGACAACCACAGGGGCACTCTCTATATCTCTGAGTTAGACTCTTTTAGATTTATCCTCTAAGTGATTTCACGTTCTATTTACCTTTTTGTGCCTGGCTTATGTTTCTTAACAATGTTTTCTAGGTTGATTCAAAATGTTGCAAATGGCAAGATTTTCTTCATTTTTCTTTTTATTAATGCTTTATATTTATATGCAACATCATGACTCATTTTGACATAATTATACCAGCATGGAATATAATTTGCTCCATTTCAGTCCCCATTCTTCCTGGTTCCCTGTATTCCTTATGCCTCCTATGCTACCTATTCTATTCTACTAGTCGTCCTTTTATTTTTTTTTTATGCTACCTATTCTATTCTACTAGTCGTCCTTTTATTTTTTTTTAATTGGTGCTTTATAGATATAAATAAAGGTGAAATACACTCTAGTAATTTACATATGCACGCAGCAAAATTTGTTCAATTTCATTACACCATTCTTCCCTTTCCCTATCCCTCCTCCCTTCCCCACAATCCCTTTCCTCTGCTTCAATGATCTCCCTTCTATTTCTGTGAGATTACCCCTGTCTTTCCCCCTTGACTTTGGTCTAGCTTCAGCAGGAGAGAGAAAACATTTGACCTTTGACTTTCTGAATCTGGCTTATTTCACTTAGGATGATGTTCTCCAATTTCATCCACAGACCAGGAAATTTCTTTGTGGCTGAGTGTGTAAACACTTTTTCTTTAAACACCCATCTGTTGACAAGACCCAGAACTTGTCCCATAACTTGGCTATTTTGGGTTGTGCTCCTATAAATATTGCTGTGCCTATATCACTATAGTATGCTGACTTCACTTATTTTGAATAAATACCAAGGAGTGAGATAGCTGGGTGAATTTGTGGTTCCATTCCTAGTGTTTTGAGGAATCTCCATACTGTTTCCCATAGTGGTTGTACTAATTTGCAGTCCTACTGACCATGTATGAGGGTACCTTTTCTCATTGTGGATCAAACACACCTAAAAATTACACAAGAAACCTTGCAAGTTCTTTGTGCCTGGCTTATGTTTGTGCCAGGCACAAGTTTGAGGGTCCGCACTCAAACTTATTGGCACAGGCACATACTTCCTTAACAAGACCTCTAAGCTCAAGCTCAAGAAATAAAAGCCAAAACTCAACAGTGAGATGGCATGAAATAACACCTTTTGCACAGCAAAAGAAACAAGAGAATGAAGAAAGAGCCTACAAAATGGGAGAAGATCTTTGTAGGCTCAGATCTTTGTAAGCTCTTCCTCCAAGAGAATCCAAAATACTTAAAAAAAAAATCAAAAATTTGAATCGTCCCCCCAAAAAACAAAACAAAATAACAAAAAAACTCCAAAACACAAACAAAATACCAAAAAAGCAAACCAAACCAAAAAATAAACAACAAAAATGCCAAACAATCCAATCAATAAACGATAAAAGGAACTAAACAGATATTACTCAAAAGAAGGAATACAAATGGTCAAAATATATATGAAAAAAATGTTCAACATCCCTAGTAATCAAAAAGGTGCAAATCAGAACTACATTGAGATTTCATCTCACTCCAGTTCGCAAGGCAATCATCAAGAATACAAATAATGATTTTCTTGTTTATAAAGGCTGATATTTTTGTTTTTGCAATTATTTTAGGAAATTCCATACTCTTTTCTGTAAAGGCGCAATTTATATGAACAAGAACAGTGGAAAAGGATTTCCTTTTTCTCACACCCTTAACAACATTATCTTTATGTCTTTGTCTAATTTTTATAATTCCCTATCCTATCAGACTGAGTTGCTATCTCACTGTGATTTCATTTGCATTTTTCCTGATGTTAATACTGATTTCAAGCATGTTTTAGTTTATCTGCTGGCCATTGGTATGTCTTCTTCCGAGAAATGTCCATTCAAGGTATAGCACATTTTATTGTTATGAATTAATACTTTTTAAATTTTTTATTAGTTCCAATTAATTGTACATAGCAGTAGAAAACATGATGTATCATACATAAATGAAGTATAATTTCTCATTTTTCTGATTGTACATGTTGTAGAATTACATTGGTCATGCGTATCTGTACATAAGTTAATAATGTCTGTTTCATTCTACTATCCTTCCTCCTTCCCTAACCCTCCCCTCCCTTCACTTCCCTCTGCCTAATCCAGACTAATTTTATTCTTCCATAGCCTCCCACACATTGGAATTAGCATCCACATATCAGAGAAAACATTTGGCCTTTAGTTCTTTGGGATTGGCTTTTTCCGCTTAGCATGACATTCTCTAGCTCCATCCTTTAACTGACAAATGCCATAATTTCACTCTTCTTTAAGGCTGAGTATTGATTATTTTTTAACTAATGTATTAAAATATAAAAAGCTGCACCATTTGATATGTGTGCACATTGTATAATGTTTAAATCAGGTCAATCAGGTTAAATGTTTATCTCCTCATTTATCATTTCTTTAGAGTGTAAACTTTCACATTTTTTTCCTCTAGTTCTTTTGAAATGCACTGTGCATTGTTATTACAGTCCCCCATGTGTTCAGCACACCTGAGCTGCTTACTCCTCTCTAACTGAAGCTCACTACCCATAGATCTGTATTTCCCCATCATCCACCCACTGCTCTCCCCAGTTACTGGTAATCACCATTCTACTTTCAATTTCTATGAGATCAGCCTTTTCACTTTCCACATATGGCTGAGGTCATGCAGTCAGTCCTGTCTTTCTGTGCCTGAGGTTTACTTCCCTTAACACAATGAACTTCACCTTGTTGTTGCAAATGACAAAAGATTTCATTCTCATTTATGCTGTATATGAACCATATTTTTTACATCCATTCATCTAATGATAAACACTAATTTATACCCAGGAGTAGGATAATTGGATCATTTAGCATCTCTTATTTTAGTTTTTTGAGGAACTTGCAAATTGATTTTCATAGTGGATAGTGGATAGTAGAATTGAACCTGACTGGCCACTTTGCTCTTGTACCTGATATTGTACCTGGATATTGACATTTACCTAGGTTTGAAAAATTTTCTTTTCTGATCCATTTGAACAGGTTTTCTACAAGTTGGTATTTTCAAGTCCTTCTTGAACACCCAGAACTTTTATCTTTTAATTTTACTTTTCATTTCTTTTTATTCTTATTTTATTTTATTCAGCCTTATTCATTTCTTTTTATTCTTATTTTCCTTTTACTACTCAGATTGTGTATTTTCAAATAGCAGTCTTCAATTTTATTAATTCTCTTTTCTTTTTTATCTATTTCTGTTATTTATTCCCTATAATTAATTAAACATAGTACATGTTGAGTTAAGGATTTTTTTGATTTTCAAGTTTTTTCATCTCCATTAGAGTATTGAATGATTTTTCTTTGTTCTCTTAAAACTTATTGAGTTTGTCTCTCTATGTAGGGTTGCTTGGATTTGGGGAAGAGAATTATGAATTAGGGCTAGGACATCATCCCTTCAGTTAGGAGAAAGAATATGCATTGCTGGCGTTTGAGGATGACACCAAACTGCTTCTCATGGTCCTTTATTGAAAGGTATGGAGTAGAAGGCTTTGCCAAATCATTCACTACATATAAGACACTAGGGGGATGTTTTGATTTATTCAAGCAATGAAACCACATTTGGTACAGCAGCTGAAATTGGAGTTTTCATCTGATTAAGCTTATGGAATTCCACTATAATTTTGCCATAACCATCTGTCTTTTGCACAGGACAAGTAGTTCAGTTGAATGTGCCATCACTGGTACATCTTGGAAGTCCTTGATGGTGGCAACAGTCTCTGAAATCCATCTAGAAATTCAATTTGTATTTGTAAATTGTAATGCAATATTACATTTACCATGCAAAATAGAAGTTTGCTTTTGTTTTACTATTTTCCTCAACAGAAGTAGTTCTACCAGCTTCTGCTTGGCCTTTTCCAACATAATATTCTTCCTTCCATAGGTTCAACAGCCACAGCGATGCCTGATTATTTTTCTTTGCCTAATGCATAGTTAACCTGAAAAAGCATTTAGGGTATCTTGAAGAAGGGTGGGAGACAGATTCACATAAATTTGAGAGGGCATTCCTGGTTCGCACCTCAACTATCCCTACCTATCCCTGCTTCCCATATCCAACTTCTTTTTAATGTTATGGGCTCTGGATCTGCAAAGTGGCTCAAGTCTGGAAATTGATTAAGGGAACATGACTTTCTGCTCCGAGGATTCAGTTTTTAGTTCGTTCTCTTGAACTTTTCTGCTTAAGTATATCAACTAAGAACTCATTAGGATTTCTATAGTATTTCACTAGGAGGAAGCCTGAAATCCACCAGCCAAAGTTATAGATGTTTTCTGGTTGGCTGATTTCTTCTTAACTCTGTTGTTAACTTGTTACCATCTAGGGGTGTTGGGATCATTGACTCTATTCAGCAAAAAATTGAAGAGTAAGACACAGAGTAACAGGTTTATTGCAAAAGTGACTGAGAGACTTCTCCAAAGAGAAGCCAGGAATCTGGTGGGGCAGTTTTGGTTTGCTCTTTTTATGGTCTCTGGAATTTCTTCCTTTCCTTATCTTACCCCGTTCACATTTTCCTCACTATTATTGATTGTTGTCCCTTCTGTCTACACATGTTTTAGTTTCTCTATTAGATCCCTGGCTTAGGGGCAGGAGTACAGACATGTCTGGCCGATTGGATCCCCTTCTGTGTCCAGGGGCACTTTCTTCAAGCAGACCCTCCCCCTGCTCCTTTGTTCTGGTCCTGCCCCTGATCTCCTCACACCCATCTTGCCATCTTGCCCTGGCTGATTGAGCCCTTTTATGGATCCCTCCCACTGTGGTAACCACACCACTAAAACATTGGATGTCAAGTGCTGCCACTTGGCCCCTGCCGTCCCTGGATCCAAGTATTCACTTTGTAGTTAGAGTTTCCAGTCCAGGGGCCACAGTTTCCACTGAGGCGGTCCCTCTAATAGTGAAGAGCAATCACAGAAGCCTTCAGGGGTGGCAGGGCTCCTATTACACACTTGCTACTCATAGTTATGAAGGTCTGTCCTCCAGACTCTCCTAGGGGAAACAAGTAGGTCTTAAACGACAAACCACACTGCATTCTGATTTCTCTATGCCTTGGATTCCCCTTCTAGTTCACTCACTGTGAGCCCCATTTGGTCCTTATTGTTGCAGGCAAATAAACAGAGTCCCTTTCAATTCCCTGAGTTGCAATGCTAAAGAGAAATCTTTGCATAGGGAAGCCTGTATCAGTAAATTTGACTTGATCCAAATTTATGTTTATTTCATCATTCTTGCATATTCTTTGCATATATTAACACATATATTCAGCATTTCTGTCTACATGAGTCAGAAAAATCATGAAGCTTTTGGAGTCTGTTTCACCTTTTTATGGGTCACACATTGTGGCTTTTTTAGGACCCTGCTGAGACCTAAGTCTAGTTATAGGTCTAGGAGTCAAGAAGAGGAGTAGGAGTCGTCCCAAATAGAGTCAGCATTCTGTTGAAGGGAAACTTCCTCACGGGAGACCATATGGTTTCTTCAGGCAATGTTGGAGCTTTCCTTAGACAGTCTGAGGAGACCAACTACTGGCCATTGCAGAGCACCTCTGCTGGAGATGGAAAGGTCCTCTCACTGCAAAGTTCTTTGCATTCCATCTTCTCAGTGATGAAAGCCAGAACTTGGATCTCACCCATGCCTCCTCTCTTTCTAATCTTGTTCATCATTTGATTACTTTCTCTATGACTTCTAAGTATATGGGGAACCATTTCTCTATTTCAGTTTGTGATAATGATCCTGATGTGGGGATTTCTATGAATGTGTCATATGGAAACAGAGACTGAACAAGTCTGATGAGATAGGAAGAAAAGTTGTTGTTCCCAGTGAAGCCAGGCTTAGGAGCTCTGGAGTGCTCATTGTGTGACCCAAAGTTTCCAATAAGGAAGACAAGGTTTTGAGAAAAGGGAAAAAAGAAGTTTCATTGCTTTGCTAGCAAAAGAGAAACAGGGGACTCCTGTCCCAAAGTCTGTGATTCTATCTATCAGGGGCAACAGAGAGATTTGTAAGAGTTGATTCAAAGGAATCCTGTTTTACTTCTGAGATTAGTAGGAGGGGTTATGGAGAAGAGATTAGGAGGAAAAAGAGTGAGAAGAGAAAAAGCATGTCTGTTTTAAAGCAGCAAGGGCTATATTCAAAGCATGAAGTGGACCACTGCTACAACTGTAGGACATAATTTGTTCTGCTGGGGGTAAAGGGACACAACCTTTTTAACACTCTTGTGATAGTCTTTTATTTTTCCACTTGAGGGCCATAAAATAGTGGAAATAATCCCCAGATAGGATTTTCTAGTTTCTGTGGTGTACTTGTGTAGAGATGGTTAGGGCTGCAAACTCTTAGCAGCTCAGCCACAGTACCTGGGTCTTGTGCACAGTGGCCTGGTGGAGGGATTTGAGTATGATTCCCCGTGTCCACCTCACTCTGCCTCTTCACCAGCAGGACCAGAGTTCAATCCCAGCCTTTCACACTCAGATCATTAAACGAGGCTTCTGCCTCCCTCCTGCCCATCATATTCCTTCATTCTTTTGTCATAAGGGACAAAGTTATTGTACACTAAAATCTAATTGTATCACACATCATCTTAAAAATGCTTTCTGTGTTTTGCCCATCACTTTTGCCATTAATTTTTAATGTGGTTTTGAGATCTTTTTTGATCTTGCCTGTTCCTGTCTTCCCATTCTCAGGATTACAATTCACCTTTACACTAGCTTGGCATTCAGCTTGGTGCCTGGCACTTGTGGGAGTTTGTTAAATGATTGTTGAATAAAAATATAAATTAATAACCATAACCATATTGGATGATTTAGCTTTCCTTCATTTTTTGTTTTTAACTTAACTGTCATAGGAATGCTTTGAGCTAACCTCTTGCCTCTTTAATGTCCTTCCCCAATTTTATCCCGTGAGGGTCATTTTTATGTCTTTTCTTCTGGGAATCCTTTCCCATCAGCATCCCTTGTCCGGGTCTTTGTTTGTTGTCCATCCAAATGTCTGCATAGTATTATGTCCTTCTTAACATGTACGTATAACAGAGCAGTATTTGTCTATTCCCTTCGAGTGTCTCTCAGTTAAGCACCATGAAGGAAGAACCTAGGTGTGTTTGATTCACCTCAGAAGTCCCTCAAAATATTAATATATTACGATATAAAATCTTTGGATTTATTAATGAGTGAACGAAGCATTGAACAAAAAAAAATTAATCCTGAAATTGTTTGTGTGTAGACAGACATACATATTTTACAAAATGAGTGTTATTAATGAAATGTGGCCACCAAGTAACAGAAGAATCATAAACAGCCCATGTGCAGAGGATCATGAAATCTTAGAGAATATGATGATATAACATTTGCTCATATGCTCAGGTTCTAAGCTCTAAGTTCTTTCTCATTCCTCAGTATACACAGGGGTAAAAACAAATTGTGGTTTCCTTTAGAGTTCAGTCTGAATGAGCTGATAATGAGAAAAACATCTGTAGTCTTTAGTACTCATTTTTACTACATATTTTATTTAATTTATTTATGTTATTTTAAACATTCATTCTTTTACTTATTATCAGGGCAAAATATTGTACTACATTGGAGAAAATATTGTTTGCTAGCAGGCAAGTACTTAATGGAGTCTAGATGTGTGTTATTCAACTAGGAGTTCCTGTTTGACATTCATGTGTTCTTTTATTTGACTCTCCCTCTTTATCATGGGGTTTTAAGGGTACAATGACCTGAATATATAGAGCCTTTCTGAAGACTACAAGGAAATTTGGATGAATATACATTACTTGCCAATGAAAGGTCAATGTTGCTTCAGTTTTGTAACCAAAAAGTTCTTAGTTACCATAATACTCCTCAAAACATTATTATCAATTGCAATATGTATTTATAAGAAACTTTTATGAAAGTCATTAGAGATTTAGGTATTCAACTATGCAGTGTGTTCAATAATGTCTTTTTCTCATAAATGGTAATTAGTACAATAACATGATCTACTTATTATACTCATGTGTCCTTGTAACACAAGAATTAAGAGTATGATCTGGTAAATCTATCATATTTTGATTGCAGGATCATTGATAGATGTGTTCTGATAACTTCTTTCTGTCATTTTCCTGACAGATAAAATGGGGACAGTAATTATGCTATGCTTATTTCTTTTGAATGTTAAAATCATTTCTGCTCGATACCAACAAATTTAGTTATTTAGATTGTATTGGGACAGCATATAAATCTATGAACAGAAAAAAATAGCAAAAGCAAGCCTGGATTTGGTAAAAATTTCAGTGTCCTCAAGTAGTTATTTCTATTTCTCTGTACCAATTTTTCCTTCCTTGAAAGCAGAAGGTTTTCTTGTTTTGTTTTGTTTAGTTTTTATTTTAATTTTTAGTGTTTTACATTTATAGATAGTACTGGGATTCATGACACAAATTCAAATACACACCCACGCAGAACATAATTTACTAAATCTCATGGGATTGACCAAAAGAATTTTTGAATGAATTTTTTTAAATCTCTTAACTGTGGCTTGCAATATCATTCAAAAGTTCCTTTCTTCAGGTTGGTCAGTGTTGGTCTTCAGGCACCTTTATTTGTCCAACGGAAACAAAAATTCCCAGTAAATAATTTTCTAATGGTGCTTTTCATCTGGGCATTTTTCAAGATGTAGATCTAAGGATTTAACATGAGAGTTACCACAGCACAGAAAACAGCAACTGCCTTGTCAAAGTAACTGCAGGTCTCAGGTACACAAAGATGGAGGGGGAAAAGAATAATACCATCACTGTGATGTGGGAGACACAGGTGGACAGGACTTTACGCCTACCTTCCAGGCTCTGTGTCCTCAGGGAACCCATAATACCACAATAAGTTAACAATTCTCACATGTGTTAGTGCTCTCAGTGCCCATAAAATACTACCACTGAGGAGTGGTAAATGCCATCTCCTGGACTAGTCTAAAGTAGCACAAATATACCAGCTGTTTTCAAAACTAAAGAATTGTTCCTCATTGTCTTTTCATTCCTCCAAGAGTCGTAGACATAACACATAATAATTTTTCATCATTTTACCTAGGTATGAGGTCACCAAATGTCCTCTGTCCTCCCTCTCTTATTGCTACCTTTTTAGACACAACTAATTTCCAAGTGCCTTACTCCTCTGAATAAAAATCTATGAAGTCTCTTCATTATTATCTAAAGATGCTTCCCTTGGCCTGATACTACATTATTGCTTTAAAATCACGCTGCATGGGTCCGCTCCAGGAGTTGGGGTCCTGAGAGATGAAGATGGTCTTCGGGGAAGATGAAGGGGTTTGACAGGACAGGGTTTTGGGGTGATGGCCCTCAGAGTTGTAGGAGACCAGGCCACGTAAGTGTGTTTATAGGGAGAGCTGCAAGGCTGAGCAGGCGGGAACACCCTGCTCTCTGGTCTTGGAACACCAAGACTTGGCCCCAGGCCCTTGCCAACTGATGTGCCCGGAGACTTCTCTCCCCCTAGCCCTGGCTCTTTGCAAATTGATATGTCTGGCCAGATTTGTCTTCCTCTGACCTTGGCTCCTTGCTGGTGAGCCCGGCTTCTTGCCAGCTTCCTCTAGCCCTGGGTGGGAGGTATTCTGTAACTGACCTTGTACTTTTAGCAATGAGCTTTATGCATGTACAATGTTATCATTCCTCTTGGCTTTGTACCATTAAATAGAATATAAAAGGGCTTGGAAAAATAAAGTGGGAGATCATCAAGAACAAAGCAGCTGTCTTTATATGCATTCCCTTCGCAACAAAAGTCATTCCACCCAGACTCCAGAGTAAGTAAACAGTGCTGCCTGCGTGAGAAGATCGCAGAACCACCTTTTATTCCAGAAAGTACAGAAGCTTATATACATTCCTGGACCAATGAAGGCCCAAGGTTACAAACAAAGGGGTGCTCTCTGTCAAGCACACAGTCCATTAGCATAGAATGGGAAAAGATGGAAGGGAGGAGTTGAAGGTATGGAGAGTGCTCCTACAATACATGAAGCCATTTATGAACTGACCTCATCCCAACTTAAGATTTCTCTCAAGATGGCTTACCTAATTGGTCAGCAAACAAAATTCTTCCCTAGAACACTGAATTTCACATGATTCTCCATCCTCTAATTCTCTTCTCCACTTATCAATTCATACTTGAGACATAGGTTTTCTGCAAAGATCCAGGTAAAATCAGACATTTCCTCTTCCTTGCTGCCTTAACCCTCTGCTGTTATCACTGGTATTTGAAAAAGTTTTGAAAAAGCATTGAATATGTATTGTATGCCAGATAGTGCATAGGTATTTTTTTTTAATTTTTAAAAATGTTTTAATTTCCTATGTGTTTTAATTATTTATACATGACCATAGAATGCATGTGTACATATTGATATATCATACATAGATGGGGGTATAATAGGCATTTTTAAACACTGTTTATTCCTTTTTAATCCCACTCCAAAACACTATAACATAATTAATTTTCCAACTGTACACATAAGGAAACACAGGCTTAAGCAAAAGCAATACTTCTAAATTTACATAACACTTGAATTTTGAAGCACCCGTCACATGTTACTATAATTACTGGTTTACATGTAATGTTTTGCCATCTGCACTCACAGAAGAGTAAAAACCCCGATATCCTCATGTATGTGTCTCTCCTAGTTCCCAGCACAGAGCCCAGTACATATTAGGTAAGTGGATGGCATGTGTTGCATGACTAAATGAAAGGAGAACAAATACTAAGAACATATTGAGCTCTAATGCATTTTTCATTGTAGACCCAAAGTCTTCATTCTACTGAGGAAATAGAACAACATTTGGGAAATAGCTTGATCATAGTTCTACTTTCTAATGTAATCTTAATAATTCCATAATATAGAAAACTAAATAATCCAAAAGACATATCAACCCAGATGGCATAACTTGCCGTTGTCTCAGAACTCTCAGCCATAGCAGGTCATCATGGCATCATAACAAGTCATTAAGACAGGACTACACAGCAAGTGATTATGACATCATGGCAGTTCATTATGACACCACAGCAGGTCATTATAACATCTTGGCAGATCATTATGACACCACAGCATGTCATTTTGAAACACTGAAAGGTCATTATGACACCATGCATGTCATTATACCACAATAGAAGATTATTATGACACCATGGCAGGTCATTATGACATCACAGCTGGTCATTATTACATCATTCCAGGTCATTATGACATTGTAGCATATCATTATGACAGCACAGCTGGTCATTATGACATCACACAAGGTCATCATGACACCTCAGCAGGTCATTATGATACCACAGAACCTCATTATGATATCATGGGAGATCATTATGACATCACAGCAGTTCACTTTGACACCATGGCAGGTCATTATGACATCACAGCTTATCATTATTACCTAATGCCAGGTCATTATTACATCATCAGGTTACTATGACACTACAGCAGGTCATTATGACACCTCAGATGATCATTATGACATCATAGCAGATCACTTTGACACCATGGAAGCTCATTATGACAGTACAGAATGTCATTATGACAAAATGGATATCATTATGCCACCACAGCAGGTCATTATGACATCATAGCAGATCATGTCATAGGGTTGGATCATTGTCTCCTGAGGTAGGATAAAGAATGTTTGTCATGTCCTGAGTGATGGTTTATTCAGGGCTACGCAGACTGGGCTGTGTGGGAGGGATTAAGAAAAGACAAACAGACACAAAAGTAGAGAAAAAAGCTGGGGCACAGTGGTTCAGCTTGCCTCTGGTGGAGGAAGTCTGACCATGAACAAACTTGGTGTGTTTATTATATAAGTTTAAACATCAGAAGGATTGATTGTGAGAAAGCTTGTTCAAGATAAATAAAACCAAAGCTGAAAGTAAAAGCAGCCCAATTAGAATTTATCAGCTTGTACCCATAATTCTCCACCTCTAAACAGCAGGCATTTGAACCCAAGGTATGAACTGATGAGAAATTTACTTTTGAACAGGGCATCATCATACAACTGGGTGGTATTATGGTGCCTTCACACCAAGAGTTCTCCAGAGGTGCATGGCCTCTGTCTCTGGGAAGTTCAGAGATCATCATTCAATCACAGCTCTGACAAATATTCATTGCTGGTATTTTCAGATGAAACCACAGTGCTTCTGATGGTCTCTTATTGAAAAGCATAGAGAAGGCTTTGCCAGAGCACTAGTTATATATCAGGTTCCAGGGGAAATATTAATTTCTTCAAGCAAGGAAATCACATCTGGTTCAGCAGATACACTTGGGATCTCCTTCTGATTAAGCTTATTGAATTCCTCTCTAAGTATGCTGTAACCATCTGTATTCTGCACAGGGCAAATAGTTCAGTTGAATGTAGTGGGAATCAACCCTGGTATTTCTTTCAAGTCCTTCATGGTGGCATAAGCCCTGAAATGCCTCCAGGAATGAAATTTATATTTGTAATGTTAATACAATGTATGCATGTAAAATACAATTTTATTTTTGTTCTGTTATTTTCCTAGATAGAGGCAGTTCTACTGGCTTCCATTTGGCCTTTCCCACCATAATCTTTTTCTCTATATATGTCAGGATGCCAGTATGGAGATTCTATATCTCCTGAGTTTGTCTTTCCTAATTTTAATTTCAGAACAGCATAAATGACCACCAAATGAGTCCATCGACTCTCCCAACACTGAAAGAAAGACATGAATTAAAATTTCATTGATTACCTAATCTCCATGGAACCTTCTTCTTCAAGACCATACTAATATATGGGTGTTGTTTAATTAGTGTCAATTGATATTTGAGGTCCAGTAGTCACAGAGGTATCTGATTATTTCCCTGTACCTAATGCACTGTTACCTTTAAAATGCTTTAGGGTACCTTGAAAAAGGGTGAGAGAAAGGGTCACATAAATTTTAGACAGTGTCTCAGGGTCCTACTTCAAACACACCCAACTTCTTTTTCATTTTAGGGGTTCTGAATCTGCAGAGTGGTTCAAGTCCGGAAGTTGATTGAGGAAACATGACTTTCTATTTTCAAAATTTACTTTTGTTTTGATACCCTTAAACTAAAACTTTCCTGCTGAAATATATCAAGTAAGAATTCATCAGGATTTCTGTATTGATTCACTTTTAGGAATCCTAAAATCAACCAGCCAAGGTCATAGGCCTTTTCTAGTCTGATTATTCAAATTCCCATTTTAACTCTGTTGTTCACTGTGGTGGTCACACCACCATCACCTTGGAGACAGAGTGTTGCCAGTTGACTCCTTCCATCCCTGGATCCATCTATGAACTTTGCATTTAAGTTTTTCCAGTCCAGGGACCATAGCTCCCACTGTGGGGTCCCACCAACATGGAAGAGCAATTACAGAAATACTCTAGGCTGCTCCTCTCACCACTTATGACTCATAGTTGTGATAAAGTTATGCATTAAACTCATCAAAGGTGGGTGAGTCTCAAATGACAAATCACAGAGCATTCTGATCATCAAAGCCTTTGAATCCCTTCCTAACCCTTAGTCCTTGAATGCTCAGCATTTCTAGCTCACTCATGAGGACTA